>JAGDQP010059189.1:0-12423 GCA_022664845.1 Lepisma saccharinum | reverse complement strand
ATCACCTCTCGCCTTCATATATTGCACAGTAACCATCTTAAACTAACAGAGCTTTCACCTGTCTCCATCACGGTCTAGAGCAGCTCCTAGACCAGAAGAATATCAATCATTTGTCTTTAATTGTGCCAAAGTGTTGTGACGTCTAGTGCACCTCACCTTCATCACATCACCAACCTCATCCAGATCTGATTTCTTCCCCATCTATATGAATAATTATGAGGAAAACTCATAATGACCAGATAATGGAAAAATAAAATACAGTTTACAGATACAATAAACCCACTTAGCCCATCCACTTTCCAATATCCTTACCTAGTTCAGCTTAACTTCCCTTCCCACATAGAGGGTGTAGCCCTTTGGGGGAGCTAGCCGCGGCTAGCAAAAAAAAAATAAATACAAAATCCATCCACACACACAGCTCTGGGAAAATCACTATTGCCATACATTTTTAGTACCAGTATTTTTTGCTCATTATATTTCAGTGGAGGACTTTGTTTTTAACAAGTCGACATCACCAAGAGGACTTATTGCTGTCTCTTAGGGGAGCCACAGTTGCCATCATCATTCATCACGACTGTCGACAAATTCTCATTCTCAGTGTCGGTTCCACAGACTGTTCGTTCATTGGCTGATCATTCATTCAGTTTCATCTGTGTTTATTTTAACTATTATCACGTTTGCATCAAATCATGAACGAGAAGAAACGATCTGGACGTCATCCACATCTACCTCCTATGGTTCATGGACCGCCTCCATACACCGATCCACCGACGTATTCACCAACAGGCACCATTCCGAGGCAGATAAACTACTTAGAGACAGCTCGATCATCTACTCGTTCACGTTCACCATCAAGAGACAGACTTTCGCAGCAACACTCTCCACCTAGCAAACGGACGCATACCATCAGTGATTCCAATTCAGAAACTGACCGATCTATGGACATAGGCAACAATGAAGATTTCTCATCAACAGCTACCAAGACCTATTCCTTCCTGTTATCGAACTTCGACCCTAAATATAAGAACCCGAAACAACTTCTCAACCAATGCCTCAAATACATCTCTCGAGACAAAATCACCAGAATCATTCCTACTCGAAACGGAACTATTATTCAAACTCAGGATTCTAACTTCGCCACTACTATTAGGAACAAATACAGTTTCGAGATTTTTGGAAAAGCAGCTACCATGACTCGACTCGACAGTAAGCCATTGAGACAACCACCACCACCACGGAAATTACCAACACTGTCAGTTGTCATCAGAGGGGTAGACCTGGATATTACTGATCAAGAAGCTGAAGAAGAACTGCAACTGGAAGGCCACACAATCGTCAAATGCATCCGTATTAAAACATCTTTGGGTACATCTAGCTACATGGTTCGAGTTCTCACGCATCATCAGCAGACTATCAATGATCTTCTATCCAATGGCGCATATATTTACAGGAGACGATATAGAGTCGAACCGTCGAGATCACAACCACCGCTTCCACTTCGCTGTGAACGTTGCCAACTCTACAATGCTCATCACACCATCAACTGCCCAAATGAAAGTAAATGCGGATATTGTACTGGACCACATCAGACTAGAGACTGTTCAAACTTACAAAGATCACCAAAATGCAATACCTGTGGAGAACAACACCCAACGTTCAGTTACAAATGTAAAGGCAGACCGACAGGAGAATCCATTAAACCTGAGTTCATAGTACCAATCCGACCAACAGAGCAACAACCCAATTCACCTCAAATTTCACCAACCCAACCCATTACCCTCGAACAGCTTCTTACCTTTTTTACGATTACTCTTCAGAACTTATATCCCTTACAACGACCACATGTCCTCTCTCAAATCCAATATGCAGCTCGAACAACCTTCAATCTCAATTTCCATGCTACCTATTCTGGCCCTTACGTACATTTCCACCTTAGCTCACTGGAAACAGCTGTCTAACACCCATGATCCCAACCTATCATATTGGTTCACTCTCACTATCGAACCATATTCATCTTACTAACAGGGCTTCATAAGTTTTCCATTACGCCCAGAGTCGCCCCTGGGCAGAAGATAATCAATCATTTGTATTACAAGTCACTAGTGTTGTGATATGTACTGTACTTCATCATCATTGCTCATCCCACTATCACTTGATTTCACCTAATTACACGATTATGAGCAAAGCCTCATAATGGCCAATTTTATGGATTGAAATAAATAAATGATTATAAAATATAGTAACTACTCTTAGCCCATCTACTTTTCCCATTATCCATACTCCCTTAAAATCCCTTCCCGAAATAGAGGGTATAGCCCTCTGGAGGGTGCTAGCAGCTGCTTGCAGCTACTAGCAAAAAAAAAATCGAGAGTCATTAAGACAGCATAGACGTTGGAACCGCATGATTTCAAACTACCTTGACGCCTACAAACGCCGCAGCTGGATCAAAACATGCAATCATCTTTCAACACTGAGTCATCCTACAAAGTTCTGGACAAAATTTCACCAATTAACAGGCAAATACAAGCGTACCACCTACCCTCTCATTTCCGATGACCAACCTCTAACTACTGACCAAGAAAAAGCTGACGCTTTCGCAGATTTCTTCCAAACCATCTTCACGCCAACCATCACTCTGTACCGCACAGCTCTTCACAATAGAATTGAACATCTCTCCACTAATCAACCACCTCATTTACAACCAAGCACTCAGCACCATCTCGAAGATACACTTCTTGCATCACCCATCACAGCTAATGATATTCAAACAGTCATTCATTCGAAACGCAACACAGCTTCAGGATTTGACAATATAACATACAGGCTTATCAAATCAGCTCCCCTCATTGTTTACACTTCGAACAGGCTATTACCCTCAGCACTGGAAAGTCTCCAAAACACTTCTTTTCATCAAACCAAACAAACCTCCTAGCAACCTTTCATCCTACCGCCCTATCCAGCTAACATCATGTCTCAGTAAAATCTTTGAAAAGATCCTGGTCCGCCGCCTTCATGAACATCTCAACGAACACTACTTACTACCTATTCATCAAGCAGGCTTCCGTCCCCAAATAAGCACATTAGATCAACTTCTCCGTTTAACCAACGCTATCACCAATCATTATAACACTTCTAAACCTTCATGTTTACTGCTTTTTGATCTGGAGAAAGCTTTCGATAGAGTCTGGCACGCGGGACTAATCTACAAACTTCATTCCTTTAATCTTCCTGACTCTTATATTCGTCTCATTTTTTCCTTCTTATCTACAAGACTCACGTACATCAACATTAATTCTACTCTTTCTCATCCTATTTTTCTCCATTGTGGTGTACCTCAAGGTTCTGTTCTTTCACCCTTATTATACATCATGTATGTTTCAGACATGCCTCCACTTCCACCACAGATATCATTATATCAGTATGCTGATGACACAGCCTTTCTTACAACTGGAAACTCCATTCATGCCATAAACACAACTCTACAACCTGCTGTCAATACCTTCACAAACTGGTACTCAAAATGGAAATTGACTATAAATGCACAGAAAACACAAGCACTCATCATTCTTCCACCTCGATGTCGCTCTCGTATTGGCCGGAATTCCAATCTTTTTAACATCACAGTAAATTAAACTCCTGTCCGACATCATCCTCAGGCCACACATCTAGGCGTCATCTTCGATACAAACTATCTTGGAAGCCACATATGCAGAAAATTCGTAAACAGGCTACACAAACGTCTTAATTTACTGAAATGATTGGTGGGTACCTCATGGGGCTTACATACTCCGACTGTCATCAAAACGTACAAAGTTTTCATACGCCCTGCCTTAACGTATGGTCACACCAGTTGGATCGCTGCTCCTAATGACCTATATGACCGCCTTGCCATTTCCGAAAGGCATGCTCTGAGATTGGCCTACAGAATCAAACTTCCTTTTCCAACAGGAGACTTATACCAACGGATGGACTTTCCTCGAATCACAGAATTTCTTGAAAAACTCCGCACAAAATACATCACAAAGGCAATAGCAGAAGGAAACCCACTATTTCTTGATACTTTCCAACTAGACACCATCCACGACTCACCTCCAAAATATACCTATACGCCATTGCAGCACTTACTTACCATATATTCTCATAGCCTAGACGATAACGACCCTCTTCAACCAGAACTTGCTATATATCACCCAAACCATCTTTCACCGCACGTTTATCCATCGCAGCACTAGTGTTTCATCATTGTTTCTAACAAGGGTTTCATTTGTCTCACATCAGCTTCGAGCAGCCCCGAAGCAGAAGACAACCCAACATTTGTCTCTCTAACTCTCTAATAGTGTTTGTCTCGTGAAAGTGCACTGCATACATTTATCACGTCACCCATTACAAAACATTTATATCATGTCAATATGTCATTCGTAATATATGCATCTCTTTCTTATTCTTAAATATTGCATTTGGTTCGTTTTGACTTCACATATAGCCTATACACTGTTTATTTCTATTGTCATTCTATAAATAATTTTGTCCGTTGAGTCTTTTTGCTAAATATGTATATGTTTTGACATTACATGGTATCTGGTATTTGTTGTGTGTTATTCGTCACAGGACGGAACAACACCAGAAATGTCATTGAGGATTGGGAGCCAGAAGACGCCAAGAAATCATAACTATGAACTGATGCCAAAATTGATGACCCAAATAAAACTTATGAATAAAGATAACCCAAATTCCCAAACTGACCACTATAATAAACTGAAAACCTCCTTTCAAATAAATCCTCTTCCCAAAGAAAGGGTGTACCCCTTTGAATGGTTTTGACGACAAAAAAAAAAAAAAATACAAGATGCACATCATCACAGATCTGGGAAACTCACTGTTGCCATACAGTTTTAGTACCAGTTTTTTTGCTCATTGGATTTCAGTGGAGGACTTTGTGTGTTTGTAACAAGTCGACATCACCAAGAGGACGTATTGCTGTCTCTTAGGGGAGCCACAGTTGTCATTATCATTCATCACGACTGTCGACAGATCCTTCAACTACGTCACTGTGACTGTCCTGTCACATGTGATATTTATGATTATATCTTTATGCCTATAACTAGTAATTCAGGGGACACTCTCAAATAATATGACTACTCATCATCATTCTGGAAGACATCATCTACCACAACACGTTCCTACACCACCTTATTCTGATCCTCCATCGTACTCAGCTACCATAAAAACAAGAACAAAAGCACATCAAAAACGCACTACCGATCAACTAGCTTCATCCAGCATGGACATCTCCAGACTATCATCAACTTCTCCTCCGACTAAGAAAACGCACACTATCAGCGATTCAGATTCAGATCATGAAATGGCACACAGTGATTTCGCAGACTCTCTCTTAGGATCTACCAATAATTCAGTTACTTCATATCTACTTACAAACTTCGACCCCAAATTTCAAAACACCAAGCTGCTGTTCCAACAATTTCTGAAATATGTATCAAGAGATCTCATTGTCCGCATCATTCACACACGTAATGGCATCATAGTAAAATCTTCCGATCCTAACCTAGCCACAAGATTACGAGACAAACATAGCCTGGAAATATTCGGAACTTCTGCAAAATTCACTAAACTTAATGCTCCTAGCTTGAAACAACTACCACCTCCATGCAGAGTACCAATGTTATCTGTAGTAATACGAGGGTTCACTCCAGATTACCTTCTCATTCACAACCTCAACTACCAACACGATGCGAACACTGCCAACAGTATAATCATCATACAACCTCTCAGTGTCCAAATAACCAAAATGTGGATACTGTACAGGATTACACAGCACCAAAGACTGCCCAAATCTCAACCAACCACCGAAATTCAATACCTGCAACCAGCAACATAGTACCTACAGTTACAAATGTAAAAACAGACCAGAACCTACTCCAGACAACCCGGGACTCGTTTTACCTCTTCGCCCTCCAGAGACTAAAGCAACACAGTCACCAATCCTCTCCCCATAACAACCTATTACCATTGACCAATTTCTTTCGTTCATCACCATTGCCTTGCAAAACCTATATCCATTCCAACGAAGCAACGTTCTATCCCAACTCCAATTCGCAGCCCGCTCAGTTCTCAACATGAATCTCCAACCTACTTATTCCGGTCCTTACATCTATGTACATACAAACCCACTAGAAACTGCAGTATAAGACATTGATACTCTCTATCATTATCATCATTCTCATTACATGTTCTCTCACCTATCACCGCCATCACAGCAAAGTCTCCCATCAATGTTCGACAAGGGCTCATCTGTCTCTCATCACACCCAGAGTTGCCCCTGGGTAAGAAGATTCACCCTCACTTGCCCGTTTTAATGTTTGTGGTGTAGAATTGCACTTCATCCCCATTATTCATTAGCCATCTTAATCATCATGGATCCTCAACCTAATATATGATTATAAGCATAATGCTTATAATGACTACCATTTATTTATGATATGAATGAAATAAAAGATTAATAAATTTTGTAACCTCCCTTAGACAACCCACAATCCCACGCATTCTTCTCTCCTATACATCCCTTCCCTATAGAGAGAACGTAACCCTCTAGTGGGTGTTAGTCACTCCGTTAACTAACAAAAGAGGCCTAAGGTCTCTCGCGACAAAAAATACAAGATGCAGAGGTACTACACAGGTAACACAGACACACTTGTATTATATTTTAATCCTCTATTAAATAAACTTATTTTGTTGTGAAATTTCTCCGTCTTGTTTATAGCTAGACGTAGTAGAGGAATTGTCTACATTGCCCAGGCTGTTGAAAAGCGCCGCAGCAATTGTGGATAAATTTCTCTACAAACTTCGCTTTGTGTCACCACTACGGTGTAGCTTTGGGGCACTTATTAGGTATAGGTTATAAAAAGACGTCGAGCTTCGAACCTGCAAGAGCGACCCTGAGAAGTTATATAATGGATGTAATGGGATTTCTTGAGATTTGACCGCACAGCTGCAACGCTTCATATACATGTTATTATTAGTTACGGTTGCAGATTCAAAGGTACAAAAGGACCCCTTACAGAATTGCTACCCAATATAGCGGCTCGATTAACATGGATAACAAGATACCAAGTGAGGATAACTCCGATTCAGAAAGTGACGTTGAAAGTCCATTTCAGAAACGCGTCAATTTTAGCATACAAAGTAAGAGATGCGAAGATGAAGAAATAATGGCTAATCCATTTTTACGAAACATGTATTGTATGATGGAAAAATTATTTCAAGAACGAAGAAACAAAAATGAAGAACGACAAAAGAAGGAGGGAAAACAGAAAGAAGAACGGAACCGTATAAAAGGAAACTCAAAACCTATTATACTGATAATGATAATAGAACTTTGGAAAAGGTTTCTAATATATCTTTGTAATATGGGTAAAGAAGAAGAAAAGGTAGATGCTGATCAAGTACACCCTCTATCTTATCCAAAATATTCAGAACTGGATCGAGAGAAAATTTCTAACGATGAGTACCAAGTATTAATTAATGATATTGCAGACATAAAAACCCGATGCAAAGAGCAGGCAATGAACCTGAAATATCAATCGGCTTATATACAAATTTTAGAAAACCATATTACTTCTTTAGAAAAGAAATGTAAAATAACTGATGAACACGTGCAAAAACTAGAAAATAATTGTAGTAATACTTCTAGAATTGAAGAAAATTCAATTCAACAAGGAACTAAATTGATCATTGGAAAACTCAGCAATCAAAAATCCTCAGCAGTATTAAGTAGAATATGGAAAATTGAAATTCTTTACATCAGGACAAAAACGTTCAGGAGAAGAGAACCGAGTCATCAGAAAATTCTCACAATCAGTTTGTGGATGATAATAGAAAGAAAAAAATAAATAAGTACAGACGAAAAACCATCAAGTGTTATAAAATCAGAAACTACCACAAACAAATACAACTGATGTCTAAAGATTTAAAATCCATTGACAGCTCACTCACAGAAAGAAATATGTGTTCTTTAATTTTTCATACTTTTCCAAAGTATGTGAAGGAGAATATGTCTGGGTATAGATATGACACCATACTATAATTAAGCAAGTTAGTTGGAAATTTAGAAAGGGAGTACAGAAGGTATATCCAGTGCCAACATACAAAGAGTCTTGTTGATGCTAGTGATATTCATCACATAGTCGATGAGAATATGGAAAGTATCAGTAAACCTGATTCTACTACTACAATTAAGACACCTCAACCTGAAGACACAAGAAAAAAGTGTAATGGCAGTACTTCGCTAAAAGTAAAGGGAAAAGATAAGCAAAAATCTCAGATAATCATACCAGAAAATATTATTCGAAATCCGAATGACATGTATGTCGCTGACCAAGAAAGAACCATAAACAATTGCTATCAGAAGAAAAATGAGGTGACGAAGGAATTAGTAATTGAAGATAAGATTACAACTAGTGAAAAAGAAAGTCAAGATGATCAAGTGAAAACTATAAAGTCAATATATGATAGGGATGAACTGATCACAATGAAAATAAATGGTACAGAACGGCTTTCTGAAGTCAAAGAAAATAAACAAAATATAATAATCGGAAACAAAGTCAATGAAAACAACACTTCAAACGTTACAAGAGGGAGGGAAGAAAGGATTTCCGAAGAAGAAGAAATATGTGAAAAGAGGAAAAGACGTAATAGGGACTATGACGGTGTACTACAAAGATTGTACGACATTGCCAAGAAAAGTATGGAACAAAATAATTTCTTGAAGGCGCAAAACCAATGTATGCAAGCCGATTACCTTATGTGCAGACGCAAATTGGATCCAATCAAATATGAACGCCTCACAGATCTGATAAAATAAGTGCGAGAGAAATATTATGAATCAACCAAATAATATACTTCATACGACAAATGTTACAAACATGTGAATTTGACATTGCAAATGATGTAAAGACATGAGCTTGGGTAAAATAGATAATTAATATCGAAAAGTAATTAATACTGAATACAATCATGAAGTAATTTCTACAAGAATATCCTTATAGCAAATATACAATAAAATAGAATGAAAGAAATAACTTGAATATTATTTAACATTTTCAACACTTTAATGAACAAAAGGGATTAATTAATACATGTAAATTTTTTTATTAAAGTACTTTTAATTTATTATGTTACAAAGAAATTTAAAGATATTTCTTTAAAAAAATTAATGAAGGGAAATATTTAATTTATGTTAACGATTTAAAGCTCTTATTTTATCAAAGCAAGATATTATTTGAATGTGTAAAAGAAAGAAGTTTAATTGACTGTTTAAAGATAAACATATTAAAAGTTTGAAAAACTGAACGAGGAATCAAAAAACCTCAGCAGTATTAAGTCGAATATGGAAAACTGTAATTCTTTACATCAGGACAAAAAATTTCAGGAGAAGAGAACCGAGTCATCAGAAAATTCTCACACTCAGTTTGTGGATGATAATAGAAAGGAAAAATTAAATAAGTACTGACGAAAAAGCATCAAGAGGTATAAAATCAGTAACTACCACAAACAAATACAACTGATGTCAAAAGATTTAAAATCCATTGACAGCCCAATCAAAGAAAGAAATAGATCCTTTTTCTAATTTTTCATACTTTTCCAAAGTATGTGAAGATATTTGACCTCTTATAAAATAAAATGTGTATCATGAGCTTTAATTTATTTTATCTCGAAATTAACAATCACAAAAATTTTAAGAGTATATTCAATTATTTTGTTTAAGAAACTATTGTGCTAGATCATAGTAATTTAAGTGCAATTGTTTTTTTAAAGTTAAATGAAATAACATCATATGCTCTTGTTTCTTCAGCTGAGTCCAATCATCAGTAGTTTAAAATATTTAATCATTAATTCATTTATTAGATCTAGATGTTTGTGCCATTATACAATAAAATTTGTATAGTGAGCTTTATTTTATTTCTTCTCGCAATTACCAATCATAAAGTTTTCTGCAATATATTCAATTATTTTGTACAAGAAACTATTGTACTAGTTAGCACAGATAATGTTACAATTGTTTCTCGAATGTTATACTAAAACTATGTTTGAGCAATTATACAATAAAATGTGCACAATGAGCTTTCATTTATTTTATCTCGAAATTACCAATCACAAAAATTTCCACAGTATATTCAATTATTTTGTTTAACAAACTATTGTACTAGATCTTAGTCATTTAAGTGCAATTGATTCTTGAAAATTACATGAAATGAAATCATAGGCTCTTGTTTCCTCAACTGTGCCAATCATTTGTAGTTTAATATATTCCTCCCTTTATTCATTTATTAGATCTATATGTTTGTGCCATTATACAATAAAATTTGTTTAGTTAGCTTTAATTCTTTTTTCTCGCAAATAAAAATCATAAAGTTCTCTACAATGTATTCAATTATTTTGTTATGAGTTTTCATTTATTTTGTCTCTCCATTACCCATCATAAATTTTCAACAGTTTATTCAACTATATTGTTTAAGAACTTATTGTACTAGATCACAGTGATTTAATTGCAATTATTGCTTCTTAAAAATAATATGAAATAATATTATATGCTGTAGTTTCTTCAGCTGAGTCAACTCATCAGTAGTTTAATATATTCATCCCTTTACTCATTTATTAGATCTAGATGTTTGTGCCATTATACAATAAAATTTGTATAGTTAGCCTTATTTATTTTGTTCTCGCAATTACCAATCATAAAGTTTTCTACAATATATTCAATTATTCTGTACAAGAAACTATTGTACTAGTTCGTACAGATAATGGTACCTTTGTTTCTCGAATGTTATATTAAAACTATGTTTGAGCTATTATACAATAAAATGTGTATAATGAGCTTTCATATATTTCTTCTCGCCATTAGCCATCACAAAATTTTCAACAGTTTATTCAACTATATTGTTTAAGAACCTATTGTACTAGATCACAGTGATTTAATTGCAATTATTTCTTCTTACAAATAGCATGAAATAATATTATATGCCCTAGTTTCTTCGGCTGTGTCCACTCATCAGTAGTTTAATATATTCATCCCTTTATTCATTTATTAGTTCTAGATGTTTGTGCTATTATAGAATAGAATTTGCATAGTTAGATTTACTTTTCTTTTTCTCGCAATTACCAATCATAAAATTTTCTACAATATATTCAATTATTCTGTACAAGAAACTATTGTACTAGTTCGTACACATAATAACACATTGTTTCTGGAACGTTATATTAAAACTATGTTTGAGCTATTATACAGTAAAATGTGTATAATGAGCTTTTATTTATTTTGTCTCGTCATTACCCATCATAAAATTTTCAACACTTTATTCAACTATATTGTTTAAGAACCTATTGTACTAGATGACAGTGATTTAATTGCAAGTATTGCTTCTTAAAAATAACATGAAATAATATTATATGCTCTACTTTCTTCAGCTGTGCCCACTGATCAGTAGTTTAATATATTCATCCCTTTATTTATTTATTAGATCTAGATGTTTGTGCCATTATACAACAAAATTTGTATAGTTAGTTTTATTTAATTTTTTCTCGCAATTATTAATCATAAAATTTTCTACAATATATTCAATTATTGTGTACAAGAAACTATTGTACTAGTTCGTACAGATAATGGTACAATTGTTTCTCGAATGTTATATTAAAACTATGTTTGAGCTATTATACAATAAAATATGTATAATGAGCTTTCATTTAGTTTGTCTCGACATTACCCATCACAAATTTTTCAACGGTTTGTTCTATCATTTTTTAAAGAAATTATTGTACTAGATCATGATGATTTAAGTGCAATTGTTTCTTAAAAATTACATGAAATAAAATCATTTGCTCTTGTTTCTTCAGCTCTGTCCACTCATCAGTAGTTTAGGATATTTAACCATTGATTCATTTATTAGATCTAGATGAATGTGCCATTATACGATAAAATTTGTATAGATTGACTTATTTAATTTTTTCTCGCAATTACCAATCATAACATTTTCTAAATATTTTCAATTATTCTGTACAAGAAACTATTGTACTAGTTCGTAAAAATTATGGTACAATTGTTTCTCGAATGTTATATTAAAACTATGTTTGAATGTTATAGAATAAAATGTGTATTATGAGCTTTATTTATTTTGTCTCGGCATTACCCATCACAAAATTTTCAACAGTTTATTCTATTATTTTGTTTAAGGACTTATTGTACTAGATCATAGTGATTTAAGTGCAATTATTGTTTTTTAAAAATAACATGAAATAAAATATATGCTCTTGTCTCTTGAGCTGTGTTCACTCATCAGTAGTTTAATATATTTAACCATTTATCAGATCTAGATGTTTGTGCCATTATACAATAAAATTAGTATAGTTAGC
>JAGDQP010059186.1:0-12423 GCA_022664845.1 Lepisma saccharinum | reverse complement strand
TTAGTTTTAGCTTACATCTCACCATCCCATGATCACTCGAGACTTTGAAACTGTTCAGAACAGACACGTTTTGCAGAATTGCCCTGTTATTCGATAGAACGTAGTCTATTTCGTTTTTTGGTCCCATTTGGGCCTTTCCATGTCCACTTCCTCTGGGTCGGTTTCTTGAAAAATGTATTGGAAATGAACAGTCTGTTGGCTTCTGAGAATTCCACTAACTTCTCTCCTCTCTTGTTTCTTTTGCATAATCAAAAGTTTCCAACTTTCGTGTCACTGCTCTGCTTGGCTCCTACTTTCGCATTGAAGTCTCCCATTACAATTTTGTAATGCGATTTGCTACTATCCAAAATCTTCTGTATCTCCTCGTATAGGTCTTCTATTTCCTCCTCCGGATGTGAGGTGGTTGGAGCTTACTGTATAATTTTCATACTGTATCTGTTGTTTATCTTTACTACTACCCGTGCGATTATATCTGAAATTCCTTCAATTTCTGTGATCCGTGACTTCAGGTCCTTATTAAATTATGAAGCCAACGGCTGTCGGTTTTCCATTCTCTGTTCCTTTAAAGTAGAACGTGTGCCCCGACGGTAGTTCCAACTGTTCTTCATTCCTCCTCCACACTTCTGATATTCCTATGATGTCCCACTTAATCCTCTTGAGTTCATTCTGCAATTCTTCTAATTACTTCTTCTCCTGCAAGTGACAGACAGTTGAGAATCGCCATATAGGTCCGTTCGAGTTGCCGTGTCGGTGTCCTGGCATTCTACAGTCCAAACCCGGGAATTTTAACCCTCTGACTTCCTGCAGGACTTACCGCTGCCGTTGCCAGCTGGATTCCGTCCTCCGGTCAATAAGGTCCTCCGAGGCTATTTCCTTACTTGTACCATCATGTGTAAAGAAAGGAGGGGTGCAGACATTTGACTCACCACGCTGTCAGTTAACGCTGTAGATCATCCCCGCCATCTTGGTACGCACCTTCCACTGATTTACACGGGAATTGTTTTACTCATTTTATGCCTTTCGGATGTAGAATAGTATAGTTTTGGTTTGTGAAGTTTCTCCAAATATATAATTATAATGTATTATTAATAGTTTGCTATATAAATCACAATATGTTAATGGGAGATTATACTGTTCCTGTGTAAAATATTGCATTTCTATAAAGTAGGATGACTAAAAGAGAGCATGACGATAAACTGTGCGAAAACAGAAGTTAAAACTATACTCCTGAAAAGTATAAAACGAGTAAAACAATTCCCATGTTAATCAATGGAAAGTGCGTACCAAGATGGCGGGGGTGATCTACAGCCTTAATGTGGGTTGGTGAGCAGCCCATCCATGTTCGTTCGCCAAGCAGTTGCTTGGGTACTAACAGGCCGAACGACGTGAACGTATGGATTGGACATTAGGCGTCTACCTCGGTCGGTTCTCTTAAGCCTTGGCAAGAGGAATTAAGGGGTCTCCTCCCAGTTAGTGGGAGAAGCCTTTTGGGGCGAAAGGCTCAGAATATATATATGAGAATCATACTATTGCTACACAGATACTCATAAACTACTAATACATTAGAATTAATTTTTATTTCATTTTTTTTTTCATTTATTTCTCCTGCGATTTTCACTAAATTAAATCTTTATCTTTTTAATGTAACACGCAATACAGGAAAAAGCCTTTATTTGTTTGGTATTTATAATTTAAAAAATGTCTATTAAAACCTATCAATAAAAATCATACAAAAAAATTATAACAAGAGACTCCAGACCACCACCACTAGTGCTAAGTGTTAAAGTGTCAAAAACTGTTCTTCAACTTTTTAACAACAATTCATTCTCACAACAATTAAAAGCCAACATGGTACAAACTCAATACAGTGTAATGGAAAATAACCTACAACGAGGTATTCATTCGTTATATAAAATATATCACTTAATTTATAGTCAGTTCCGTCTAGGAACACAACGCCAGTCGTTTGTTCACTTCTTTGTGATAAACATAGCTGCAAACTACAGTGCATTAAAAAAACACTAGCCGTCGGTAAAATATGAGCTTTTAAATTCAGTTTAAGGATAATCTAAAGCAACGATCTCCAACAAAAGATGGCAGCACTATCTCCGTGGATGTATAATGTATTCTTATCGTTCCACGAAATTTTCTTGCTGCTCCTATAAACTTAAGCCAAAAGAGTTCAAACTTTCAGGGAAGAAAGTTCATAACTAATTCAAGCACATGATCGATGCCGATTTTTTATTTTCGTTTTCCTTCATTGTTGTTGTAAATATCGAAGCCTATAACAATGAAGCTCTTTCAACAGTGAAAAAAATCGGCATCGATCATGCTCTTGAATTGGTTATGAACTTTCTTCCCTGAAAGTTTGAACTCTCTAGGCTTGAATTTGTAGGAGCAGCAAGGAAATTTCGTGTAACAGTGAAAATACATTATACATATGCGGAGGTAGTGTTGCCATCTTTTTTGGAGATCGTTGCTTTAGATTATCCTTAATATGAGCATGTACAAATTTTATTGAATATAATGAGAGAAATGAACGTGAGAAGCTTTTGCAGGTATTAACTAGAACAAAAAATCTGTAATGACATAATAATGTGGATTGCATTTAGTACCTCTCCCAAATTAATCACAGACTATTACTTTCTAAAGTAAGCCCACATGCAGCAGATGTTACTAAGCAATATTTACAGTATACGAATGTATAGGCCTATTTGACCATTTGAAAAGTAAACTAGCCTAAAGTTATCTAACCTAAAGTCAGTAATATTTACAATATCACGATTCATAGGCCTAATCACTACCAAATTATTTGGGAGAGATACTAAAAAGCAGCCTAATTTGTAATGACATGGCTGACAAAGTCTGCACTCGTTTAGTTCATAATTAGCCTAACCTATTATATTTGGCCACTTGTCGTCAATTTCCGGTTTAGGTCCTATTGCTAGACTCTTGATCATCCTACAATAATGGGTATAACTGGGGAGGGAGTCTATGGGAGTCCCAGTCCTGCATAGCCCAAGCCGAGTCTTCCCTAAACAAATCATAGGCCTAATAGTTAATAGCCTATTGTAAATGTTATATTTTACTGAAGTTTGAACTTCAGGTAGGGCTCAAGATATAGTGTTCCTGTTCTTTTGGTAATTTTTTGTTTTACGTAACTCACATTTAAGTTGCTCTTGGGGAAAGAAAGTCTAATTTTTTATTTTTGTCTATTTTTTGACAAAACCGAAACTGCGGCTTAGACATTTTTTCGTCGCAGGTCTTCATTTGCACATTCACAGACTAATATCCGAGTGTGAGTTTCACGAGCATGAGTGGCTCTTTTTGCTAATTATTGTAATCTTGAATTGTATTACCTTTTATTTTGTATATTCTACTGTTATTTATTCTTTTTCACCTGTATTCGGTGTGCAGATATTGACACAGAATGGTGTCTATATATGTCCTATGCAGTGCTCATATTAGCCTTGTACCATGGAAAATATGAGCACACCTACCGTACTTTCCTCTTCATTACTCGGGTACCAGAGTATGTAAAACTCTGTACTTTCTAGCGTTGTTCAAATAAGAGCCTGTCTTACTTTTAGTCATATTTTGAAATTTTTGTAATAAACCATTCTTGAGATACAATCGATATTTTATGTTCATATTCACCTGACTTCCCCTATAGATGTATGCTTCGGTCTCCCATTTTCCTAACAATTATTTCTCAACTGTATATCAAAGTTGAGTTAACGTTGAAGTTGGTTGGAAAAGTGCAACGAACTGATCACACGAAAATTTACAGTTGGCCCAACGTTGTAATTTATCCATTTTTCAACGTAACTATTCTGTAACTATTATTCAACCATGTACACAACTACTTTCAACAACACCCACCAATTTTCAACATTGTTCCAACCATTTGTGCTACAGGAAGGTGTTTGTCACATAAGTTTCATTTTAGAAAGTTCTTTCGAAAAAATCATTGTCAGCTTATTATCCCGCAAACTAAGTCTTTTTGTTTTTGTACTATCAATAGCCACTTCTACATAATGTTGCAGCTGCAGAAACGAAATTTTGAATAGATATCACAAGGGAAATGTTTACTGATTGTGAACGACATAGTTTTTTTTTTTGTTGTTGTTGTTTTTATTAGTTGTAAATTTCCAAGGTCTCTTCTTCGCTTCACTGCGCAAGTAGAATATTCAATGAGTTCTTGTTGTTACAATTTTTGTTTTTGTTTTAAGTGGAGGCATAATTGACTGGCTCAGCCTGAGCGGTATTACTCCCCGGTCAACCCTCTAAAAGAAACACTGATTAAGTAGTCATACATAAATTAATAACATTTAATTATAATGACAATTTTAATTAGGTACTTACGTTTGCTTTCCGTTTCCGTTGTAGATAATATTTTCTCCGGAAAAGCCAGTATCCAACGCCAGTTGTATTTCATACCCAGAAACGGCCACTGCTACGTTGCATCCAAACAAACGCGTTAATTTCACTAAATGAGGATTCCCATTTGCTTTCAGAGCAAAGCCAATAAGAGTTCGCTGTTTCAATCCTGCTTCGTCCAACGCTGACAAATAATCGTTAATGTTTTTCCTTATTTGCTGGGAACTGTATATAAAGAATGGCGTCACACTTCCCTGTTGAATATTCGCTGAATTTTCTAATTCTCTTCGTAACTTTAATGTATTAATATCTTCACAGTACAAAACATTATCTTTGAAATGAAAAACTTCTGGCGTAGACATTGTAACAAATTATTTTAATTATTGTAACACCCTGAGTTCATGTTTTAAAAATCCTGGAAATAGCGAATAAATATTTCTAATCACCCTATACGCACTCATAATGTCAGAACATTGATATGCACATCCTTTCCCTCTCTTCGGACTTTTCCTTAAATTGATAATATTTATTTACTGAATCAAGTGTAGACTGTAGTTAATATTACAGTATCACTACGAGAAATCCTGAGATGTTATGTATGAAGTTTAGGTTGTATTAATAACACAAGTTTAATCTCACTCCTTTTTTTAAAGCGTTTTCCAAACAAGAATTTCTTGTGGCAATATGTTCGTTTGTGAAACAAATATCTGGCACGAGTTAAAAACACGATATTAGTTTCTATACTTAAGTAGTTCTACAGAGCAAATTATACTCTTGGTCTGTCTTGTTACAGTCGAAGGTTACGAGATAAGAAAGATAAAGTAATTTTATTTATCTGTTAACGTAATCTGCTTCATTCGACGGTATGGAAGCTTGAACTTTAAGATAAATAACATCACTTACAGGAAGGTTGTAATTTCATTTCCGAAATTAATAATGTGTTATTTTAATAAGATAGTATTATAATTTAATGTTTCGTTGCCCTAAGTGTCCGATTTTTTAATTTTTGTTTTAATGAATGAGTTTCAATTAAGGATTTTTATAATTATGTTCTAAATTTGCTGTAGGGATCTATTGCCTAAATTGATAAAAAAATATAGATGTTTCATTTATTTATTTTTCTATGCGGTAAATACTCGTATTTATACACTGGTGAATGTATGAATATGATATATTTTATTGACTTTTCGCCTTTATATTTGAATATAAGATAAATATTAAGGAAACTTTAATTATTATAAATAGATGGATTTGTATAGAGTATTTCTGTAACAATATTCACGCCGGTCACATAATTATAATTATAACTGAGATAACGCTTTATAATATTTATTGGCCTAACAGGGGTGTATTCAATATAAAGGAGCAAAATATTGTTACTTCGTATGACTTGCAAAGGAAAATCAGTGACTTGGCTTAACATCTTTGCAGTAGTCTTAAGAATAGTGTGGACAAGAATGACTAATTTAAGCTTGAAGCTTTGCTGATAATTAAAAATTCTTTTATTTTTTCCTTTGACTTATTTTATTGTATGAAATTTCTGTTTGTATGAAATTGTATTTCTAAATTTGTTGAATGCAATGTTCCTTAAATACAGTTACCTTCATCTACTGGTTACCTTTAATAAGAATAAAGACCGGATGTAATCAATGTCACTTTTTTTTTCTGAAACTACTGTAAAATAATATGTAATTCTTGAAACAGTAGAGTTCTCTCAGCAAAAGATGGTGCTTTCATACAGCGATTAATGTCGATACCAATCGGGGCGCAAATCGTGCGTTGTGGATATCAGTCGATACTGATGTGCTACTGCGGTTGGATAATATTAACGTTCAAAAGAAATACATGGCCTATAGTTTTAAGTGGAATCCAAAATACTTCTGTCCCCCACCGGGTACCAGTTACATCACGTCTAGACTTAAGATTTAGTGATTTGAAACTGTTGACATAGAAATGAAATGCAAATTTGTTGTCTTCCTTTTCTTTTAAATCAATTCGCGAACTTCTTTGGGCAGTCTCTGTTGCTTTCCGACTTTCTTTCAAATGTACTAACTATGCGGTGCTGTAGTCTATGGTATACAGAGTATACAAATATGGCGAAATGTGTCTAATAGCAATTTAAATACTTTTCCACTAAACATTTTAGCAATGACTAATGAAATATTATCTATGTGTTGATCACTGAATGACTAAAGGGAGAAGGAAAGAAAGTAAAACGTAGTGTGTCAGATTGCAACGTATGTATCTGTTTATACATACTGCTAGAACGTCGTCTGCTGACCTATCGATAACACTTGCACTTTGGTACTGGCCATAACCTATTACTTAAGCTAGTGAGCAAATATCACTCGGCAAAGCAATTAGTCTTAAAGGGTGTCTCGGACTGTAATAGTGGCCACCACAATGGCAAATCAAAGTGAGTTTGTGACAGTCGAGGATTTTGAAAGACATGCCCGCAAAGTGCTACCACGATCTGGTTTTGACTATTATCGCAGTGGTGCAGGCGGTGAATTTTCATTGAAACTCAACAGACAGGCCTTCACAAGGTAAGGTGAAAGAAGGATTTTTATAGTGCCTTATTTCTTTGTATCTCTCTCGGTTCATTGAACTGTACACGCACCTAGGGACGTAAAGTCCGTTGCAAGTCTGGATCATGATGTCCTTGGTGAACACATCTACTGGGCAAATAGTGGGGAAGGTAGCGACAACCCTCTTTACTTTAAGTACTATTGGTTCTGATTAACTTAAAAATATCCTGGAAAGTCTCATCAGGGCGATATGGTGTGAACCGATTCAACGCTCAATGTTGCTAATTTTTGTCGCTGTACAGGGTTTTGCAAAAATGTTGGTCATATTGAAGTTCGATGTGAAAAAGAGTGATCCCGAGTGTTTGAGGACATATTATGAACAAAATGTGTTGAAGTGTTTAATTAATTCGAAAATCCAAGTGCACAAAAAGTGATCAAAGTTCTTAATAAATATCAGCTTATCCCATAAGTAATGTCGTATTTTTGCACCATGAAGGAAAGAACGATAACTTACCTGGAACACTACCGTTAGTCAGGAATATAGTCTCCATCGGACTCCACAACACTCTGCCACCTGTCAATAAATTGTTGAATCCACCGCTGAAAGAAGACGCCGGTTTTGGAGCAAAGAAATATGTCACTGTTCGTCACATGTCATCCTAATTTTGCAGTGTTTTCCCTGAAAGGTGGTTTTGCATGCTACGAAAAAGAAACTAGTCTGTTGGTGCAATATTTGGTGGATACGCCGGGTGGAGGAATTTCTCCCGGCCACATTCCGCGATCTTAGCACAGGTCCTTCTTGCCATATGTGGGTGCGCGTTATCACCGTGGATGAGCAGACCCTTGCAATTAACCAGAGCAGGACGTTTCTCCAACAATGCAGTCCGTATCCGTTCAGGCAGCTAACAGTAGACGTCTGCATTTATTGTTTGGTTACGTGGCAAGGAGCTAAAAAAGGATTATCCCACGGATATCACGCCATTATTAAACATCACTCTGCAGGGGGGAACTCCTGTTTTGACACATTTCCTGCGCCGCCCCCTTTAGGTTCCACTGCCGTTCGCTTGAAATGTTATGGTAGAGGACCCATCCCCTATCACCCTTCTGTCCAGCAATGGCTCACGTCTGTGACGGGTTAGCAGGGAACTTCAGATGTCAACTCGATGCTGCTTGTGTTAAGGTGTTAAACGCTTGAGATAACCATTTTCCGAGTTTCGAAACGTACCCAGGGTCCTGCAGATGACGATGAACAATCGAAAGGGTGACATGGAGATCGCTGGCCAGATTTTCAACAATGTGCATTGGATTGCAGGGGATCGTTGTCTACCTGCACATGTCTCCCTTCTCGTGGCTTACCAGTGAGCTGGTATCCGCAGACCAAAACCTCTGGAACCACCCCTAGTACTTTCGCACATCCACAGTACCCTGACCATATACGGCATTGATGTTTCGTGCCGCTGCGCTTTCTGGATGTCCCTGGTGAAATTCATACATCATGACATGACGTATTTGGTCCTCCGACACCTTCATAATGATACACAAGGCACATTTCCAAAACATGGAGAAGACCGTTTTCCTTTTACACACTGCTTCACAATCAAATGCCCTGTATGACTCAGCTATGGCACGTGGCATCTACTTCACTATTCACTCGTCATATGGCGCCATTGCAGCGGTCATCGCACATACGACATTACTTATGGGATAAGCTCATACATGATAAATCCCTTACACTTTTTATTCACATTACTTATACTTCTTGAGAACTGAACTAAGAAAATTTTAGAAAAGAATATGCACAGAGAATGTAAAATAAAACTAGGTAATTATTTTCTACAGTCCAATATACTAACTAACTACACAGACAATGAAGTTTGACTCAATGATTCGAAACTTAGCATGTACCACCGTAAGGGAGGTACAAACTCCATTGAAATAAAAATACATAATTGCAGGTCCGTAACCATACGGGGGCAGGAGGGGGCTGGGCCCCCTCTAGCGCGATCGTGAACCACCCCTAGCTTCATCGTAAACTGACCTTTACTATCAAAATGAATAATTGTTATTTCTTTTTATTTTAAAAGTAAACGTGTAAATATTGATGTTGCGTTAGAATAACCGCTTCATGCTACAATCCATCTGTAAGTGTCTTATTTTTTCTATGATCATATCTGATCAGCGAAAACTAGTCACTTTTTTTGTCTAAACTATTTGTGCGTCTGCTACAATCCCATATACGAGTACGTTACTAACTCCTGTTTCTGCCTTATTTTTCACCTACACACCCACATCCATCCATCCTTTGTACCCCTAAACTTGGGTTGACCCCCCCCCCAGGTTTTAGATTCGTTACGGCCCTGCATACTTGAAATATTTCGTTGGGAGAAGGAGAAAGGTAATGCCCACGATATAATGACTCTTACATACGAACTCTGCTCGAAGTTGGATCCTCCTGTATCTCGAAAGCGAGACCGATTTCGATCCGTGTGGAAGAAAACTTTGTTCTTGCTTCGCTGTAAGTAACCACCTCCCAAATTTGTCCCTAATAGTTGGAACGACCCTGTATATAACTATGATGATTAAAAATAAACTGTGCTTCGTGATAGTGAACGGATTAAATGAAGAACACATTATTTTGTTCATAAGATGAATATTGTACGTTATCCAGACATACTAATACGTGAACAAATATCCATAAGTGACATCACTGACTAGAAATGTAGTGTATGCTAGTGCGAGTCTTTGTGACATTTAACCAAAACAACGTCTTAAGTAGCAATGAAGTGAATCATACCTGTGACGTTACGTTTAGACTATTGTAACCGTGTAGGCGTTGACAAGTAATCTTTTACCAACCATAGAAACAAATTGTATAAATACTTATACAATTTAAAATTACAAATAGTTTGAAGTTATAGCAATCTTCTTCAAACCTCTACGCGTGAACAACCTGGACCGGGGAGGGTTAAAGAGTATCCACCTGTAAATTGTATCAAATATATCTGTTTGCTGAGAAATTCTTACCTTAACTCCCAATATTTCCACACGTGTGTAGGCTCGTAATATATATCTTTCCTAAAATAAACATCGTGTTGACAGGTGTAACCAATATCAACGTTATGTGAATGATGGTGTTACGTTTTACCAAAGGAGAAGTCCACCATGAGAAGTTTACGAAAAGGTTTGATTCAATTAAAATGCTGATAGCTTTGGAACCCTGAACAAGAAAATATATCCTCTTTCTGACACATTAATATGAATTCAACATAAATATGAACTCCAAAGGTATTAAATTATTAAAAAATAAATAACCTCTATTAACACTCGCTTGGTCCACGAACGGTTAAGAAACCTGATTTCACATTATAGCATGTTTTCGTTTTCGTATCTTCAAGTATAGCTACACTGACCATATCTTCTCAGTCAAAATTCGGGACAGGTCTTATCAGGATCTAACGTTCCCCCACTTATTTGCGGGTGGTTTGAGGGTTAATCCAAGAAATTGTTTTATTCAGGTCACAAATTTAGATTAAAAGATGCATTTTGTTAAAAGCTACATCAACTTTGAAAATTAAAAAAATACACTAACTTTTGAACTCGAAAATTTGCTACCTCAACGCTTTGAGCTATTATAATAGTTAGGATACTTATGATTTATTTGTTTAAAAATAATAATTTATGATTTATTATAAATTAGTTGATTGTTTCCTATTTATTAATTATGGACGCTGAGGAGCACTGCAGTGAAACAAATGTAAAATAGCCATTTTATATAAAATTCGGGACATTTTAATAATATTTCGGGATACCGGGACACAACCCTAAAATTAAGGGCTATCTCGAAAAATTCGGGACGTACGGTGTCACCTTACGTGTAAACTATAGTTTATAATAAATATAATGTATCACAAAGTGACTGAAGAAACTTCTAATGCTTTGATGTCTAGATTTAACAATCCAGGTACAAAATCCCGTCGTCCTACTGTTCCTTATTTTTTTTTCCTTCTTCTTTGTTTTGGATTGAAATGTATTATATCCCATTTCGTTTCTATGATCTAAAATTAGCTAATTAAATAAAACCAAGTCATTACATTATAGCGTTATATTATGTGCCTCATAGACATCTTTTCTCTTTCGTTTTGAAACTGCGACACTTGTATTGTAATCCATTTCTAACTTATTTTTAGATAAATGCTAGTGAAGAGTTTCATTTTCAAAAAAAAATAACGTTACTATACTGAGAATGCCACGCTATTAGATTTTGAACTAGATAAATGTAGTTCTTGATTCGCGGGACGTTACTAAATAAAAAAAGCAATACGTGCAATTCATCATTCAACCAAAACAGATACATTCACGTAGTATGCAGTATTACGTCACCTTTTTTTATACAATATTTTGTACGAGGTAAATGTGGGTAAATGTGGGTTCTAGGCCTAAATAGGGTGAAACTGGTACTGCACATGTAGGACCTATTATTATATTGGCAATCTACATAAAGATAGAAGGAATATAGTATTATATACAATGATCTTAGAAGAATGTTATTTGTAAATTATCACACTGTATCACAATGATAAAAATGTCTAACTTGATTATTCCTAGTATCATGATACAAGAAAATAAACGTGTTAAATTATTTATAGCAATGTCACACCCGGAACGCAGATTTTTCTGGATTTGTACGAAATCAAATCTGAGTTGAAAGCCGAGCTATTGAAGAATAGTAGAATACAAATGTTCTGAGTTAACATTTCTTGATTTTTCTAATATTTAGCGTTCTAGTGTCAGACTGTCACACCCGGAACTCCTGGTTTGGCGGAATATCACAAATCGAACTTTTACGTACGGTTCCTGTCAAAAATAATAATAAAACGAATATAGTTCGCATCGATGAATTGTGCAAATCGAAAATCGATCATATTGAAATATCGTTATACATCATTTTCAGATATATCGATTTGACTCAATATCGATAGTTCGATGTTGCAAAATATAGATTAATATACAAAAGAAATGTTACAGCTCTAACTGACTTAAAACATGTTACTATTTTCTGTGAGTAACTAACTGAATGAAAGTTTTTTCTTTCAGATGGCGAATACGTCCTCGTTTCTTACGGGATGTTTCCCGAAGAGATTTGAAAGTTCGAATTTTAGGAGATACAATCAACTTTCCGATAGGTGTCTCTCCAACAGCCATGCAAAAAATGGCTCATCATGAAGGAGAATGTGCAACAGTTAAAGGTATTAACTATTGAAAGCTTCAGTTTTCTCTTCTTTTGTTATTGTTCCTTTCTTCTTCTCTATTCATTTTTAGCATCCCAAAATTTCTAGAATGACTCGCCACCGTAAGGATCATGGAATTAGCGTCAATCTGACAGCACTATCTATCAGCGTTGTACTCAAGTACGTAATGGATGATCAAGAGCCTAATACTGGTGGCATTCAGAGCGGTGAGGGATCACTGAATTTGTCCTTTGAATGCCACTTCTCACTTCCAGTTCACAGTGAGC
>JAGDQP010059185.1:0-12424 GCA_022664845.1 Lepisma saccharinum | reverse complement strand
TCTATAGCTCGAATGGTGTGGAAAAAGTTTTTGTGCGGCCATTTTGATCCAAGTTAACAACTTTTTCAAAAATGTAAATTATCCCTAAACTACTCTTGTTAATACACCTTTATGGCAAATTTGGTATCTCTAGTTCAAACGTTCTGGAAAATGGATTATGAAGTCAGCAATTTTGATTCAAAATGATGTCTTTGCAGATATTTTGTAATCTACTAGTGACTATATATACCGTCATACTTCGAAATTTCATATTCCAATTTTTAACATCTTTTTTCTTACAGAACCTCAAAATCACTGATTTTGCAATATACTCTTGTTCCTGTATAGCATGCTGACGTTTTGTGACACGCGGAACTCGGCTGCATGCACTGCCGTGCGTGTTGATACTCCCCTCGATTCGCTCGCGTCGCTGCGGCAAGAATCCCACGGCAGGCCGCGCATCGAACTTGAGGAGTTTGGAGGAACTGCGTCCTTTTATCACAACCAGAATCTGCAGGGCACTGCGCCGCATGATGCAGATATTCCCTCATACTCCAGAGCGCTGCGTCCGAATGGGGAAACTTCCACATTATGCCTGTATAACATGCTCCTGGCAGTGTTAACGTTTGTGACGAGCAAAACTTGGTGGGACACGCAGGGGTGTTGGAAGTTGGCGCGAGGAACTAGGCTCATCCATATTCCATTTCACCACTTTTTAAGGTTGAAGGAGTTGATTGGACATTTTGCACCCCTGGTGCTTTTGCTCGTATTTCGCAGCTTTTTACACTTGTGTAATTTATATGTTCGCTTCGCCTCATTGGGGCGCTGCCCCCAGAATTCCAAGATGGCCTCGCTGGGACGCATCCCTTTATCGTAATCAGGCTCCAGCTGGGAACTGCACCCTAGTAGGGGAGACGAGCCGAATTTATTCTAACCTACTCGTAATGGTACACAATACCAAATTTCGTTTCTCTAGCTTCAGTCGTTATAAAGTGGGGCTTAGGCGGGCATTTTGGATCAAAGATGGACACATTTTTAACTTTTTCTAGTCTTTACTGATACTTCTCCCCCATGTAATTACAGGTAAATTTCCTCTAGAAAACTTCATAAATTTCCTCCAGGTCATCACATTGACCCTAACGACACCAAAGCTCCGAAGCCACATATGATTCCAAAAATACATATGAGTCCATAGTAAAATTTACACATTCATTTTAACACTATTTCACATTTTGTTTCTAAGTCGAAATCTTCATTAAACAAGACCCATAGTTACGGAAATAATAAAAAGAGTAAAGTTCCTTTCCTTTGCTGTATTTCTTCTTTTAAAGGGGATAGTATAATTCGAACATTTGTCACCCTACTGCACTATCCACTCCATTATAAAAACACTTTTGATTAGTAGTCGCATGAAACTTTATTGACCGACTTACAAACAGTTTGAGTATCTTACTCTCATATAAGGTAATTTACAGAATTATTTTATTACAGCTATTATAAGAAATTGAAAGTAAAATAATTTGTTTCATAAAATTAATATTTGTGGTTACTTCAAGGCTCGTGCGAAACTAGTCTCTTTCCCCTTGTCAGTGATTACATTTTCATACCGTATAGAGAAAATACCTGGTAGATCTCTCAGTTTTTCAAAATAAGATAAACTGTACTTGAAGGATTCTAAAAGGGGAAAAAATACTTAAGCAATCAGGAATATTATTAAACGTAGTAAAACAACGTGCAAATTCTACCAAGAAAAATCATTACAAAGTTAGGAAAATTACATTATTACGTATAACTTGGTGAGAGATCTAAAAGTTTTGTTGTAATAAATGCATAATAGTAGTTAATAAATGCATTGCTGTATTACGTAAAATGTGCAATCGTCTAATGTCTCTGGAGTCAAAGGTTACGTTTATCCCTGCTTTTCTAAAGGTTTCTGAACAAATTTCTGCTATACACGTGGCCATTCAAACAATCAGCAAGGTTACATAACACAATCAGATACGGTTTATGGCGAGGTTATTTTCCTAAAGCAGCGACGACAACAGCCGAGCTTGATGAGAATAAATAATGGTGACTATAATCTTCAAATTTTTAAGTTACATGTTAAATGCTTTATGGTTATTCTGGTGGTTCTCAAAATCCGAATAGTTCTTCAAGGGATTATTGTTTACGACATTAAATAAAATGCAGTGAACTTTGACATAGGGTGTTTCGCAATCAAGTAAAATTCATCATCTGTCGTCAATCATATTATTGTATAATACAGTCAACGAAGGCCCGAAAACACTAAATGGAAAAAAAATGTGTAGTTTTGAAATTTGGCAGAGTTGTTTGGCGGATTGTCCTGAACAACATACTAAACGTCCCCGAGCCTGGGAGGTCGGCGGAGGTGCTTAACCCTTTTAATGTCGGTTTTTTCAAGCAAGTTTGAGATCTTCCATTAAGTAGCTACTGCTTCATCACTATTCATCTGAATTTCATGGTTATATGTCATTCTCTTCAGACTAAAGCAAGCTTTCAAATGCAGAATTAACCATGCCCCTATGACGTGCGATAAAAAAGACATTTGAAAAAAGATCGGGAAATTTCGCTAAGCATTTCCCCTTTTTCGAAGTTTGGCCTCCCCTCAAGCGATCCCGAGTGAGAGTAAACAACCCTAATGTATTCTGAAAAATATTTATGGTATCGGTAATGTTTTGCCAAAAACCATTCCGATAACATAAATAGTGACTTGGGAAAATATATTTCCCAATCCTGTTTGAAAGAACAAAATATATACGAACTAGCAGTTGCTCGCGGCTTCCCTCGCGTAGATTTCAGAAGTTGGTAAAAGTTCTTGTTTATCTTCTTTTCCTCTTATCCTTAGTATTCTTAATTCTTACTTTTCCCTGTATCTTTCTACTAAATTATATTCCTTTCCAGACTAAAGTTATGTAGATACAGTTCATTTAGTTATGTTAAAATAAGAGACAAAGATGTTCGAAATATTAATGTTCATATTTTTCACAATAAGGACTTCTTTACAAACTATATTTGTAGTTTACCTTATGGTGCTATTAGGTATTACCAAATCGTTGGAAGCGTGTACTCTAGTGCACACGACGTAAAACTGTCTACGTGATAAGCAATCCTCCCTTAAGTCAATCCATGCTATCTTGAGAGTCTGCCCCTGAGATTTATTTATAGTCATTGTAAAACAGGCTCTTAAGGGAAACTGTGGCCTTTTAAAAATAAATAGATAATCAGATGTCAGGTGCAGAATTCGTGGTGTGAACACAGATTACCCTTCAGCAGAATCAGTACTACAGTAGCCTAGATCACATCCATATAGAGAGCTTGTACCCGTAGTCTGGTACCGTTGCAAAGTTTAGGCGGGTTGAATTTTTTCAACAACATTACATGCATTCCAACTTTTCGGTGAGGTCTGCAGGATTTAATGTATTTAGAAATTCCACGGGGTAGTGAATCACATCATCACTCTGAACTGCGAATATACGGACCGGTGCTCCATTCGGTTAACCTTTTTTTAATCTAAGAGAATTACGCAATCTTATTAAATTCCTGTGTATTGTTATTAACTTTTGTCTTCTTTTGTTATCAATCCTCCTCCTCCTCCGTGCATTCAGCAAATGCGATACTAGTTCAGCCATTTATAGAAAAAGGAAAGCAACATTGATCACATTGTTAAAAAAAGAACCGAGCCATTTGAGAGACAATCTTTTATAACCCCTCATCAACACCAGATGTTGTATCACAAGCCGGTGAGATTTTTCTCGCTATATGCAAAGCCACTTATAATGAACATGATTTGAATAATCATCGGTATTGCTTAAATCAGCAACCAAGGTTAAAGCTGATATCCCTTAACTTCATTCCACTAAAGGCGTGGTGGAGCAACATTCGTTTATAGTGTACTTACAAGTACAGCGGTTACTTGATAACCATTTACTCCCTGATCAGTGAGGGTGGGCCTGTGGAGAGGATAGATCCCTATTCCCAGTGCCAACAAACTACCTGTTCGCTCCTGATAAAATTCTGAAAGCCATATTTTGTTGCTGTACAATTGGATGTAGTAGAAGATATAAATGCCGGAAAAATGGTATTGAATGCTCATCTGTAGCACCTACCATGGTACTTGCACTAACGGCTGAGGAGTTCGAACTTGATTATTTCGCAGAATAATTTGAGATTTAGTCGTGGTAAGCTGTCAGTAGGAATTATGTATATAATTTGTGTGGACTACGTACTAACCATGAAATTCGGACGAATAGTATCCTGTTTTCAGAAATTTTAGATCGTATTTTTCTTTGTCTATATATATCAAAATATAAGTCCTGACTGACATATTAACGCCCAGGTCAAACGCGTTAAGCTGGAAACATAACATTTACCCAGTATGTAGACTTCATGACGTAAGGAACCACAAAGGTAGGAGTTTTGGAAATTCGGCTTCGAAAGGTGTGAACTGGGGTTGCATAAGCAATGTCCATATCTTGGGATCCCTTAAGCTACAAACAAGAAATCTCGTATGTACGCTTTCCTTTTAAAATAATTAGACACGTGTTTCACCGTTTATTTTATATTGACCCTAGAAGGGGAGAAAGCAGAGTGCTTTAGTAATATAAATATCCTGACTGACATAACAACGTCAAGGCCAAATAGCTTAAGCTAGAAACTTGAAATGCATGTCGGATATGGCATTAACTAACCTATTTTACTGATGTTCGGTAAGGAAGCAAAATAAATGTATTTTTCGAAAGAAGAAATTAAAAGAAAAAGGTTTCTTTTTTAAACAAAATAAGAGAGAAGAAATTGCTGGCTTCAGGTAGGATCAAACTCGGTACCTTTAGCAGAGTTGTCCGGTGCTTTATTCACTAGACCGTACAGCCCGATGGTCAAGGACGCCTTCGAATCGAGGTGAGAATGAGCTTATATAATAGTATACAATCTATTGTGTACAATCCCAGAGAAAGGATTGTGAAGACCGTATGTAATACGACTTAATAGCCTTAATTACCTCATTGTAGCTCATATAAGCCAATGGCTACACTAAGTGGTAGAGCAGTTCAATAGCTTAGTGTATCCAAGGTTTAGTCTATGTTTTTAGAGATACGCATTTATAAATGGTATTCCATTTATGGATGAATGTCTCGAGAAACCCGAACTAAGTTCTGTTTTCAAAACATGGAATGTGAGCAAATCAAAATCAAGGATTAAACAATAACTATACAACTGAGGATTAGCTGAAATATGCGGCCAATAAATTCGATAACCTAATTCAATAACACATCATAGCAAATACAGCAGTGAGAGCGCTGACCTCTACAACTCGGACTAACTCAGGAATAAAAGCGGATAACAAAGACAAAGTTGTACAGCTATGGACATAAAGATTGTCGCATGTCTTTAGAGATTATTTCCCAAATTCCCAGCTATTTCCCTCGGAGAGGGAAATTTCCCGCAGTTGAGGGAAGTTCCCTGACCTTGAAAAATATGAACATAATCCGACATTAATCGTTTACAGAACAATTGTGATATACGTATATTGTAATTATTTGCACAAACAAATAAGGGATTACAAATCAAAGAGAAAATTTAAAAATAATATCAATAAATTAAACACTGAATGTCGTATTAATCCATTGTCTTACATTGAAATCTAGTAAAAACACATATTGTTATTCGGTTAATAGGATGGATCAGTGGTTATCGTGCTCGACTCATAATGAATTTTAATTTTGTCATGGGTTCGAATCCTGGTCGTTGATCATATTTTGTAATTGTAGATTAATATAGATAATCTTCACTTTTATCATTTTTTAAGTTTGATATCTAATTCAACTATGATACTTTTATATTTTACTGTTAATTTTAAAGTTATTTCAAGAAGCTTTCTACCATTCTTAGTTAGGAAACGTAATCTGAAAACTGATGGGTTTCTCCTTAGAAGAACCTAAGAATGTAATGTGTGTCCAAAATGTTCATGAATAAAACAATTTAGTGATTGCTGATTTTATTTGAACACTAGTTTTGGTGTTCACTCCTGACAAAATAATAATTAATGAGATCAGAAGCTTCAAGTTACTTCTTGAAGTTAGGTCATATTAGGTTGGTTTACCTAGCAGTTGGGGCTGTTGGGGCGTCCCATTTGGGTTACCAAAACTTTTATTAAATACTGCTGGTAACGATAATACAGAGTAATCCATATAAACCTTGAAATTTCAATTACTTATTTATTACTTCCTTGTGGAAGTGACAGTGAATTTGAGATTGCATTGTATTGTTGAATTGGCTCCAGCAGAATCCGTTTAGGGACCATCGCTGAAATTAAAATACGATTATCGGCCATCCTATTAAAAAAGTTGAACAGTGAAGGCCTACTACATAGGCTTTATTTCTGTGGCCTATGCTTTACTATTTCTACCACTACATACTACTTCCACGGATAACGCTGCTTTCGGTCCCTTAGTAGCAAAACTATAGCAAAAGGGACCTTCTATTCCTGCTCATGGTGTCAGTCCGTCCACCCTTGGCTAGAAATTAAATCTCAGGAACTACAAGTTGTAGAAGATGCTTGAGATGTCGTTGGAAAAGTCTTAGACCAGCTGAGAGCCCCTGGAACCGTTTGATTGGTGCAGTGGTTCAGTATTGCCAGCCCATTTTCTATAAAAATCAATTGTTCAAATTCTTTCCATCAGTTAGACCTACCTACCTGTACCAAACTTGGCATTAACATTATTCGACGCAATGCAAACATACTGAGAGAGTATACGATGCCAAACATTCTCACTTACTAATGTTGTCAGCCTATTTAGTGTGGGAGTGTGGGGTTGGATGTCTGCCCAGGGATTAGGTTTCTTACACAGGATTGAAGGTCATTTAAAAGGTGAGCAGTATATACATATCCTTGATAATGTAATGCTGTCATTTGTCCGTGACCTTCAACCATGTGAAGTAATCACTATGCAACATGACCGGGCATCCATCCACACATCAAAACCAGTACTACGCTGGCTTAGGGAACAACATGATGTTCACGTTTTAGATTGGCCTGCTCACGCAGCCGATCTGAATGCGATCGAACATGTGTGGTCTGAGGTCAAGCGAGTACTGAGGTAAAATTGGCCTCCTCCAACAACTCCAAATGCTCTCTGGGATTTAGTCCTCGAAGCGTGGGAAGAGGTAGCAGAAAGAGAAGGATTTTGTGAAGATCTTGTCAACAGTATGGAACAAAGGCTTCGTGCTGTAATTGAAGCACGTGGTAACTGGTCGCGTTACTAAATTTACTTATAATCAACCCTTTTCAGGGCTAAATAAACTTATCCATATCCCTGTTGTTTAATCTGATAAATAAATACAAAATATACGAATAATAAAAGCTTAAAAACAAAACATAATCTGGATGGGATCGATCCAGCAACCTACCGCATTACTGTCGAGCTCGTTACCACTACTCTAATTATCCAATCGCGTATAACGTTTTGTTTTCTGCACCACTTTCGAAATGAGAGAAATCAAGATATCTGTTAAGCTTTCTGAAATTAACCATGAGTAATTCTTTATTTTTCATATGTAATGGATGACTAATAACTTTTATGTTTAGAGGTATCTATAGTTACAATAATTTATTAACCACTTGGTTATTGCAATATACTTAAATTTGAAATCACAAAATGTCACAAATCATGTAGTTTACTTATTTAATAATAGGTGGCAGCAAAATAGAGACATTGGTAATGTAGCTGAAATTAGCATGTAGTTTACTCATTTATTGAAAGATGGCACTAGTTAATTTACATGCTCTTTAAGTAGTTCAATGAAATGTGTACGATTGACATTCACTGAAATCAGTATTCGATACGTTTGTAGAAACAAGGTGCCGACATTTTGCGATACAACACGTATACAACTTTAATCAATCCTTTCCAGAATTAATTAAATATCTCTGTATTTTCAATTTGATTTTTCTTTTCGGTAGATTTGAAAAAAACAACTTCGATATCTACCTCAGCCTGTAGGCCTACCGAAAGGGATTTTTTAAAAATTTATTTATGTCATTTTGACATCTTTGGCTTAGGCCAGGATTAGGGTAGGTAGAAGATAAGGAAGTATTGCGCAGTGCTTTATTTAAAGTGCCATCACGGCATTCGCCATGTGAAACTAAGGAAACTTGTGGAGAACCTCAGTAAGGATGCTCGGGGCGGAGTTCGAACCAACATGCCTACCCATTGCCGATCCGGAATCCGCAACATTATTGCCTCAACCACTGGACTGGCTTTTTAATCTGATAAAGATATACTAGATCAACAATTCAATAACCTTTTAATAGAAATACAGTGTGATTATAGTATCCATGGTAAGGTTTCTTTAAGAAAAACATGATCACGAATTATGTAGGAACGGCATATTTTAGCCGCACCTTCTGCTTAAACAATATTAAAATGTTAAACTATATACTGTTTCCTTGAAGCGCGACTGAATAGTTAAATGCATATTCGAGCATAACGATGAAACATATATTCATGTAGAAAAGTATCTTGTTGAGAGAGGAACAATTGTTTATAAGTAAAAAAAAGAAGAAAGAAATATCAACTGAGAATCAAACCCATGTCTCACTACAATAAGTCCAACGTTCTATCCATTAGAGCAAGCAGGTTCTTAAGAGCGAGTGCTTCTCAGTAACCTTTGTTTCCGCAACAAAGTTGAGGGTGTTAAACTTCTGGAACGTTAATAAATAATAAATATTATACCAGTATAACTGCTTTTGTTTGTTTAGTCTTTATTTTTGGCGCTTTGGTTTTTATATTCAGATTTTTTTGTATTTAATTTTTATTCAGTATTTTGCAGAATTTTAATGCTTTTTTTAGTTCACGGCACGTTAAATATCTCTTCCATAGAGATAAATTGTTTGTGTATAAATAAAATGCATGGGAATTTTGAAACGTATAAATAAAATTTACATACTCATATAAAACCCCAGACGCTTCTGTATGTCTGCCCTTTCAGCGGCTTTCGAGCACTTCTCGTTGGAGTGGAAGGCTGACTATTCTTGGATATACTGGATGTTTTTTAAATTAATTAATCACTTGCGTACATCAACCTCAAACCTCAGGTATCAAAAATTCACTCTTCATTGAGCTAAAAGAAAAGCTGAAATTCGCCATGAAGGTTGATTTTAAAAGCCATAGAACACAACATTCAACAAGTTTTCTTTTCTTTCTAATGAAAGAAGATTTTGAAAAGAGAAAAAATAATTTAAAATGTTTAACTAGAAAAACTTATCAATTTAAACCAACATCATAAATTGACTTATTGCATTATTTCTTTCACGAACATCTAATTCACGCCACCATTAAGAGATAGAGTTCGTGTTGCTTACATTGTGCTATTTTGTATATACTTTCTTATGTAAGCGTCTCAGCCTTAGAAAGCAATCACGTGGTTCGGCAGAACACTAAGAGATGGCAGCACAACGCTAACAGATGTTGAAGGGAAATCAATGCGATTTTGATAATTAAAATACGAGGGTTGCCTTTTAAGTTTTTACAAAAAGTGAAACAGAAACGAACAAGTTCGAAACAAAGTGTTTTATTGCTTTTCAAAATATCCTCCCTTAAGGTCTATACATTTTTGCATACGTTCAAACCAATTCTGGAAACATTTTTTCCACTGTGAATCTGATATTTCAGAAACATGGTTTTGAAAGTCTTCAACAGCTTCTTGAGGTGATGAAAATCGCTTTCCGCGCATCTTTTGTTTGACAGTAGGGAACAAGAAAAAGTCATTAGGCGATAAATCGGGTGAATACGGGCAATGAGACATTAATTCGATGTTTTTCTCCTTTAAATATTCAGTTGTTTGACGTGCTTTATGGGTGCTGGCATTGTCGTGATGAAGAATGATGCGGCGTTTTTTGTTCTTTTTCCTTATTTCATCGAAGACCGTTGGCAAACAAATTGTTGTATACCATTCGGCATTAACAGTTCTTCGATCCTCTAATGGAATGGTTGCGACGTGTCCAGTACAACCGAAGAAACAAGCGATCATTTTCTTGGAAGTGCTCCGTGAACGTACAACTTTAGTGGGATTGGGTTCATCGTTAAACACCCAAACAGTAGACTGTTGTTTGCTTTCAGGTTCATACGAATATATCCAAGTTTCGTCTCCTGTAACAATGTTGTATACGGATTTTGAACGTCCTCGGTCGAATTTTTTCAACATTTCCTGACACCAATCAACATTTGTTCATGCAAAATCGATTGTATTGCAGTCTGCGATATCCTAAGAGACGCATCTAACTGTCTGTAAGTCACATGCCGATCTTCTTTAATCATGTTGCGCACAGCATCGATGTTTCTAGGAATGACAACCGATTTTGGCCGACCTTCTCGACATTCATCACTGACGGACGCACGACCATGACGAAATTCTGCAAACCAATTGTAAACAGTCTTCTCTGATGGTGCTTCATTACCAAAAGTTGCACGAAGCGATTCTATGCATCGTTGTTGAGTAAGGCCTTTTTTAAAATCATAAAAAATCATCCAACGTAAGCCTTCACGGGTGATTTCCATTTTTGCACAAACTTGCTTCTTTTAAACGTTTACTATCAACAACTTACTCAGTCAATTTCTAAATTGCAACTGGCTTCACAATAACAAACGTCAATGATCACAAATACAGTGGTGCCACAACTCATTAACGCCACCTATTGTTCGATTGTAAAAACTTAAAAGGCAACCTACGTACTAAACATATTTCTGTAAAGTGCATAAAATTTTGAAATTACGTATAATGAAAATAATACTGGCTTTTCCGACCTACGTCAATGAATTAGTAAAATGTCTAAATATTTAAAAGAATAACAAGTTAGATTTTTAAGCAGAAAGAAAGAAAATGTAAAGTTCTTTGAAAATATGGAAATGTATGTGCAGTTGTCGAGCATCAAATCAGGGCCACCCGACTTGGAAAAGTGGCGTGCGTTTTGCGACCGTGCATTTTCGGCGAAAATACAGGTGAGCGTGCGTTTTGCGACCCGGAATACTGATGCAAAGGGAAATGCCAATGTTGAACCTAGTATCACTAATAACTAGATTGATATTTTGTTATTTTTAAATATATGGAAGAAACTTGTTGCATATTTCTTGTTAGGTCTAATTAGGTTAGGTTATTAGTTTCATTTTAGGAGCTAGCCACTAGAATTTAAGAGACATTTTGGCTAAAGGCAAAGCCCCCTGTCCAATGCGTACGCGTGGTTAAAGGCACATGGGGCATGTGAAGGTAGGGCTCCGAATATTCTCGATCCACAGCATGAAGTAAGGGTGGGTGGTTAGTTTAATTGATTTGATTTGTTGAATAATCACTCACTAGACTAAGTCCCATTAACAAGTGACAGTGACAATCGGTATTGTGAACCAATATTGGTTTGCCATTGACTTCCATAGAAAAGGATGAAGTACGAAAGACGGCGAAAGGAAAGATGACGCAACGTGGCTCCGAAAATTTATGCCCCTACCCGGAAGCAAACCCGGGCACCTTGATTACAAGGCAGTGAGCATTACTATTCACTCACAAGGGACATTACCACCCAAGGTGCCCAGAAATAACAAAAACACTTTGGCAGTCACTTTCAGAGGTGGAAACGTGCGAGAAAAGCCTTTAGCGTCCTGGCCGAGATTTAAACGCAGGCCCCGCGATTCGCAGTCAGACGCGCTGAGCTACGGCGACTCCTAATTTAATTTGGGAAATATTAGAAATCCTTTTCACTTTCACATACATATTGATGTAGTAAACTAACTTCACACAGAAAGTAATATAAATCCATGCACTGATACGAATTCAAGCCGAGCAGGCGGCAGAGAGAGAAAGCGAGTTATTTAAAATCAGGTAATACTTTCCCGTTTTTTCTTCTGTCCGTGATTGTTCTCCTTATTTGGTGTTTTCTGCGTTAATTGTTCCTTCTACATGAGATACTATTGCTTCTTGTCAGGGAATTTTTGAAAGCTGTTTGTCAGAATGGAAACTGTTACCTGAGGTTAGCTTTGCGGGACCTCAGACTACCAAGAGACAGAGCGATTTTGCTGAATACACAGTTAAGATGTGATAGCGTTAATGAACTTAACTGGTTAAGATATCACTGACTCTATAATAGCTAGATTGATAGTGAAGCGCACGATTCACATTCCAGGGATCGCAAACCGCACGATACTCTGTATAGTCGCAACTGCCGGTCACCGACACAAGTGAATCGCTTAATCAATGGAGCATATCAATGGTGGTCGGTGACGTAACAGCAATGCTATCTCAGAACTCTTTATTCGCTTGACAAGTATGACTCTTCAGATTCTAAGAAGCCATTTTTACGTATAGGTTACGGCGAGTGAGCGAAAAAATATCTGCCTTGGCAACTGAGCTTTCCCGAGGGGCTCCAAATAACGGAAAATTA
>JAGDQP010059183.1:0-12424 GCA_022664845.1 Lepisma saccharinum | reverse complement strand
ATTGGTTCAATACTTGCTATTTGGACACCTGCCTTGAATAATTCTTGTGATATTTTGATTGCTGAAGCTTTCGAAGTAAGGAAATCATGATAACTAGTGAAAGGTCGCTTGATATTTTTTTACCAGATCTACCACTGAACAAGCAAAAAAAAAAAAAAAAAAAAAAGATTTGAAGGATGTTAAAAACATAATTGAGTCTTTTTACATTCAGGATATAAATCCATGTTCATTGTTGCTGTTGATTGTTGAGACTATCAAAGTCACATATATTTTCTTTCCTGAGCCTTAAGGGTTAAGCCATAGAGTTAGGAATGTAAATAGAGGGAATCTTAGGCTGTTTTGCGGGAGAGGGGAATGAAGCCAAGAGACGGAAGGGACGAGGCATTTCGGCCATATTAACTGGCCCCATATTTAGAGACCCTCTTTTCCGAGCATTGACCCTCTGAGTTGCACTCATCCTCCTATTGAAAAAGGCAATCCTCACAGTACTCGGTATAAAGGGGCTCTAATGGGGCCACACAAGATGGCTGCCGATGAACCAGAATTTGGCTTCATGTGACGTCTTGTATGTTATCTCTATTTTCTTCCTAACTCTATGGGTTAAGCTGATTTCTACTGTACATGTTTAGTTGAAACCTTCACATACAGAAGCAGGATTTCCAAATTTTGACATCAAACATCAATATTGTTGACAAATCAAAGAGCGAACTATATATAAAAAAACAAAATATCTAACATTTCATATGGAAAATCGAATATCCAAAACATCGAAAGTACGTTGCAAATTGAATATAATAAACATCGAAAAATCATTGGTTGAATATACTTAAAACACGCCTGAAACTTGATATCGCAATGCGATCAATGTTTGGACATTCAACGGACGCTGAAAACAAGTCCAAAATTGGACATTCCAAAGAGATACAATTTGGGACAAAGAGATAGCTTTGGGATGTCCAGTTTGGGGCGTGTTCTTGCCTTGAATTGAATGCCACAACTTGGATCTCTTTATGGTATCCAGTTCCTAACGCGTTTCATTGAGTGTCTCACTTTAGATCACTTTGGGAAGTCCAGTTTCGGATATGGTTTTAGCGTCCGTTGGATATCCCAATTGGTGATCTCTTTGTCATATCTAGTTTTAGGCGTTTTTCAATGTCCATTGGATGTCCCAACTTAGATCACTTTCGAATATTCTGTTTTGGATGTCCATTTTTGGGTTTGGGCGTAAATTGGACAACCCATTGGGCGCCAACAGCCGGGGCATTTACCCCTCCCTCGATTTTGAAGCTGCTTGTACATTTTTTCATATAATAATTTTGTTAGAATATGACTGTCTGGTTTGCATTTATATTTGTAAAAGCGAGAATGTTGTTCAGTAGAAAAAGTTTCTGTTATTTGTCTGGGAACATTGGGCCTCTTATTCATTGTTGGCCTAACTATAACGTAGAGTAGTCTTTGAGGAGTTAGTGGTTTTCATAACAAATTCTGCCACTATTTTCAGTTTGGAAAGGTGTAAACCAAAGTTGGGGTAAGTGGAGTTTAGCCGGCTTTCTAACAATTTCTAGGTGTAAGGCATTTGAAGCTGTAGGCGTGTGCTCAACGATTTAGGGGATCTGGTAAATCAATATTTGTGGTTAAGGATACCAATTTGACAAAAAATAACATGTGTTTTTAAATATTTTTTACCATTCATTCTTGATATTGAAAGGACAGGAATTGTATGACCAATTATAACTCAGTTAAGGTCTTAAATTCATATTTCAAGGCTGAGTTGAAAAAAAAACATCCTTATGTCCAAAATCTCACCAATACTTCAGAGAAAATACAAGTTAGGATCAAAAGTTGCAATGAAAACGCCTTTTTACATACGAATGTATCTACGCAGAAAGACGTGCTGAGTAACTTATCCAAAGTTTACCCAGTTTGGAGACCGGGAACCGACCGCAATTTAAAAAAAAATGCACCAAAAATTTTGTTTTTGCAGTCATCTCATAAACTTTGCAGAAATTTTGCAAGAGTTCAAAATGTAAGTTTGTTCTCTTTTCTTTCTGACTAACTATTAACATTTCCCTCTAGAACGAAGGGTTACAAAGTTCTGGGGGCCTACTGGTTTAGAAGTTGTAAATTTCAACCCTTAACAAAAATTAGTTTAAAACAGAAATTTTAATTTCAGGGTAAAATAAGTACGAAAACACCCTGGTAAGGCGAAACTGGCTGGATAGCGAAACCAAATCTTTGAATGGAAGAGGGTTCCATGGCGGCCGTATTGAAAGCCTTCACCATGGATTCATGTCGAAAATTTTAACTAAAGTGGCATCATATGACATACAGTTTTAGGCTAGCTCGTTTTAAAAAAATCGAAAGTAAATGAGATGTTTTACGTACATTTGTTTGTTTAGGAAATAGGGATTACTTGGTCTGTGATCCGAGGAAATATAAATGGTTTGTCATTCTGTCGTTGTAGGTGATTCAGCATGGCGCTAATCTTTCAAGAGCGGTTCGAGATTGTGCTGATGTATCAGAGTAATTGCAGTAAAGTTCACACGCGTTATTCGCAGAAAGAAGACAGATCACACAGACAGAAATTATTTTAAAAAAGTGGAGACGCGATGTGTGTGCCAAAGAGTATGTAGTGAACAACCAAAGACCACAACCGAGAAGAACGCAGCAAGGATACTTGTGGAAACCGTTGTGAAGAGCCCTATAAACAGAACCAAAACAGGACTATAAAGAAAGCCATTGTTATTGGTCTGATGTTAATCCATTATCGACAGATGTCAGTCCAGCAGGTGCAGGAGAAAAGACATTATGCGGTGTGGGATATAGTGAACAGTCGGTGTTCATCCATGAAAAGTTGATGCTGAATGACACCGTAGATTCCCTAGTATAAAGAGTCTAACATTTAAAACAAAAATGAAGAAAATCACCGTTTCACTGTTCAAGTCCAACAAAAACTGGAAACGAATTTCATGAATTTCCAAAAATTATGATATTTGAAGCCAGTTCTATCTGAAAATGAAACAATAAATAATAACTACTAACCTCTAGGCTGAGTTCAGCATTAGTTTCAAACATTAGTTGTACAAGAGTGCATACGAGCACAGTATGGAGACTATAACAATAAGTAGCGGCGGAGTAAACAGCACCACCATGAATGGACTTCAATTGACAGGCTCAGTAAGAGGTAACCGACAACAATCTTCTTTCCGGTCACCAACCTGCCTGTCAACTCGGCCTGTCGCCGGTCCACGCCAGGGCCTGGCCTTACCACCGTAAAGCCAGTCTTTGATGTTATGATTGAGCGTCACGAGCACAACCAGCCAGCTGTGCCTGAAGTTATCCGCTGCCATCTTGAAGAAACCCAGGGTTCTACCCACGCTGCCGTCCGTCAGTTCCCTTTGGATTCTTGGTAAGTGAGATCAATGGTTCGTTTGCTAGCGTATTTTAGAAATAGTGAAGTACCGTTGCCCGAATATCTTGCTTAAGACATGTAATTGTATGGGTCAATAAAATCCCCTTTTGGTTTTGGACCACTGCATATCATTTATGTATTCTTAGCGTCTACCTGAAACCGATGCCTACCACTAACTACGTAACAAGCCCCCAAGGTACTTTCCAAACATTCGCTGTCCTTTAGGTAAGGATTACCTGAGTAATTCCAGGCAAATGCCGAGATGGTGCCACGACTTTCAAGGTAGGAGTTCTTGAAGTCATCATGGTGTAGGCTGGGTAAATTTTGCCCCCACATCCTTTGTTTTGCATGACGTAGACGTCAAGAACTTTCTCTTTTCTTTCTCCAAACGCTAGGATTTTTGTTTTGACACACCCACCAGCCCTTCGTTTTGGCTAGTAATTTTCTTTTTCAAGGTACTTAGGTGTTATAATTTTTATTTGAGTATATTTTCGAGTTGTGTATGAATACGCCGGATGGGAACAGATCTGTCTGTAGATCCCCCATTTTAACGAGGTCGCAAGTAGCGCAAAACAAACACTTACAGGAACAGTTAAACGATTTGCTTAATTTGTTTAATTCTTTTTCGAAACCTTCAGCTAGTTCACTGACTAAAAAGGCAGTAACCCCACCCCCCGAAGGCGATTCACTGGCAGAACAGCTGATCCAGCTGAGAACCCCATCAATACATATATATAATGTTCTCTTAATATTGCTCCCTTGGGAAAATTCCTGGCGACGCCCTTGATAACATATAATTATATTTACAATACCCATTAGGAAATATTTGTAAAATGCAATTTATTGCATGTTAGATAGTGTCGAAATCTTGTCCTATCAGTTGTTCGTCATTGTCGTACCGGGTAAGGTAATTATGAACAGGACATACATTTTTAAACACAAGTTTTGGAAATTAGTTTTGAAACAATTTCCAAATATTTCCAAATGTTAATAACCACATTCTAAAGATGGACCTTACTTGAACAAACTCCATGAGTTGGGTTTGGTGGATACCCCGGAATGTGACTTTGGACATATTTCTACGCCCGAACACGTGGTCCTCGAGTGCCCGCTGAATGGAGTGGATGCAGAGGGCAAAACAATTCAACTGATTGAGGACTGGCGCATGGAATTGCGGAACCTAAGCATCAGGGAAATTATGGAGAATGAGGAGAAAAGAATCACCCTGGATTCGCTCGCCAATAAAACATTTCATATTTGCTGGAGAAGATACATTAATGGAGATTAAGAATGTGCTGCACAGTGACCGTGTGCAAGTAACATGAATAACACAACTCTCGTACTTGTATATAGAACTTTCGCTATCGTCTTTTTCGTGTGTCGTGTATTGGAATTCACGTGTACGTTTAGTTCGAACGCGTGCGTGGATGAATCGTTTGTCGGACAGGGTATGGCCAATCAAAATTGTGAGGATCAAGCAAACTTTGTGGATTTTCCGGCTCTTCCACGGTCTTGATTCTTTCAAAAATCATCCCCAGAACGACACGCGTGACGTGAGTGATAGCGTGATCGTGTGTGTTATGAATAAATTTAGATGGAAACATAATATAAAATTGCGCCCCAGAACTGCTGCCACCGCAAGCATAAAAGTTCTGGATGGCAGACGATTCTAAATAATGTTATTCTTTCTACGCGTGCTAATAAATGAATTCGTGTGTGAAGAGTAAGCGAAGTGTTGGTGCGATGCGGCGAAGATAGCAGAGAGAAGATGAGAAGTCCCCGGACCAGCCCCAGTCACAGGATATGGAGGTAAAATCTCGCTGCCGGGGGCCCAAATAGGATTGACCAGTTCCCCATCGATGGATGAATGTGTGAGCGAATGAATTTTTTCTCTCTGGTGTTCTTTTATATATTGGGGATTAAAATAGATAGCTAGGAACTAAATTACATACTGGTTGTATTGGGTTTGGATTGGAGGGCTTAGTTTTAGGTTTACAAAATATATTAAAATATGAAATATCAATTGTATGTAAAGTAATAAGGAGTGAGGAGACGTGCTAATACATTACAAGGAATCTTTGAGATTAGAGTTACATAGAGGTTAACAATAGGAATAGGAATAATTATAACAATATAATAAGACAGTTAAACAGCAATAAACGTTAATGCGAGTGAAATAAGATAATAAATATAAACTGGGAAACAATAATTTAATAAATAAACAAAGTTTATTTCAACGTAAAGAAAAAACTAAACAATTAAACACAGAAACACAAAATTAGTAAATAATCTGTACTAGAAATATATTAACTATAAAAACTGGTAAATACTGTACTGCTCAAGTATTTAATGTATTATACTGAAGAAAAGATACAATAAAGTAATATAGTCCCCCCAACTCACGGAAATAAGGCACAGGTTTGTCCTCCGGGAACAGGGCTATTAGAATATATCGCCCAACCCTCCCAGCTCTTTTTTCTTATCAATAATGTGCAATCTGGTCCTATCGACTCCATGCCTCGACTCCGAGCAGGGGTCGAGGCAGGGAGAAGAATTCGGGGGATGGCCTACCATTATCTTGTGGAGAATCCATTTCAGATTCGTTGTGCCCCTCAGGCACTCGAAACAAGATTGAGCTAATATAGCTAAGAGGTGGGGGTGGAAAGGAGGGACCCTAAAAATATCTAGAGATAAATCTGAAGTTTACCGTCCTTCACCTATCACAGCACTTCAGATGATATTTCAGGAGCTTGGTGCAGAAATGATGTAACCCACATTACTAATTTGTTTTGAAAAAGGTACCGCAAGGTACAGTGTTAAATTTTTTATTTCAAAATTGAGAATAAAATTCTCAAACTAGCTCCCACTAAATTGTATTCAATTTTGACGGATTTGTATGCTCAGAAATGGAAAAAATGTTTCTCAAATATAAGGGAAAATTTCTCGTTATGAGGAACGTTTTCTTATTTTGAGCAATAACATTTGCTCAAAATTGAATTGAATTTATTCGGGAACAGTTTGAGAATTTTTTTCCTGAGTTTTGAATAAATGTTTTTAAGAGGGTACCACACACGGTAAATTTAGTATTATTGTCAACAAAACTAGTGAAGGAACTTAGAGTGATATTTTAGCACATATATATTTTTTCCTTATATGAATTTGAATGTAAAAAAATACACCAAAAGTAAAAAAAAGGTATTTATAGTTACAACATTTCTGCACCAAGCTTCTTAGTTATTGCCTGGAAAGCATTCGAAGTAATAGAACTTTGTAAAATTTTATGTTCAATGTATATTCAATGAACGCCTAGCATAACGGGCATCGAGCTTATGCTAAGCTGTTCTTAACCTACAGTATCTTCCAAATGACGCCACACACCATTGAGCCAACGAAAATTAAAATACAAGAATGGGCTACCTGATATTTACTGATTTTGGTTAGAATGGAAGTCGGTAAATGAGCTTTAAGAATTTGGTTTAGATACGGTAACACTTTTTCTGGATTTTAAGGAGTAAGTTTGTTCAAGTTCTGGTCTCAGAAATGGGTAATTTCAAGCAGAGTTCTATTTGGATGTTGATCATTGCTTTCACCTTATATGTAAATCCTCTCTACTGTGCGGGAACGGCTATGTCTATAGTAGTCGAGCCTGGAACAGAAAGTTGTTTTTATGAGTCAGTCAAAGAAGGAGATGTAATTTACTTAAACTATCAAGTCACAAGTGGTGGACAAGGAAGATTAGACATCAATTTCCGTCTTGTTTCTCCTTTTGGATTCCTCTTACTTAGTGACTTCAAGAAAGCTCACAATGCGTATAAACAAGTCAGCACAGAGAGTGGAGTCTTCACAATGTGTTGGGATAACACATTCAGCCATTATAACAGTAAGGCCGTCTTCTTTGAACTTCTTCTAGATGAACAATATGGTCATGACATTCAGGATAGAGAACAAGATGATTATGGTAACCTAATTTCAGAAGAGAACAAGTATCAGATGAAAATTCTGGATATACAGCTCTTACTAAATAAGGTGTATAACAATTTAGAGAAAGTTCAACATCTTCAGGATACTTGGCGAGCACTTGAAGCAAGAGATAGAAATGTTATTGAGAGTAATTTCACACGTGTAAATTGGTGGTCTTTACTTCAGTCAATGTTAATGATTGTAGTCTGTTTAATACAAGTTGTGATGATAAGAAGTATATTTGATGAAACATCTAGAGCGCATCAATTATGGAAAAAACGCAACCTTAAATAATGAACCTGTTTACTTGGATATCTAATATGTGCAGGAAGTCATGTTAGTAAAATAAAAAAAAAAGAATAAACGTTGTTTTGTCAATGTGTTATCCATAGTCTTGATAGTGGAATAAACTTTAAAAAATCCAGAGTGTAACTCTCTCTATTTTCTTTTATAAATATAAAAGTTGTAGCCCTAGTAATATTTTACCGATAATAACTTCCTATCTGAAATGGGTTGTGATCTGTTATATTTTTAAAAATCAAAGTGAATATTTCAGATGATTTGTATGTAACATATGAAAGGTAAACTTCAATAATAGTACTGTATTAGTAAAACTCAGCATATTTGGAAATTTGAAAAGGGCGCACTACTTTTCTCTGTTTACGTCCATATATTCCTGGCTTTTATATAATAAAATCATATTATCTTTTAGAATAATATTTCATGTAAAGATAAAATTCTGTATGCGTAGGCTTGCCAGACGTCCCGAGATGTCCAGCCTTCTTAGCTAGTTTTTGGACTCGGATTTAGCAACAAAAAAACTTACGTTTGCTTACCATAGCAAGTTTTCATTGCTAATCTGCGTAGAGACATTCGTCGTACATTATGTGAGATGTTGAAAGACACCACACACAAGGGGACACACACACACCAACACAACTAAAACCAGAACAATCTGAACCGTGTCACCTGAGAACACAAAAAGGTTCAAAACGGGATAAGCGTCGGGCAAAAATAGCCTAAGTGCTGAACATCAGAACACTCCGGACACTTACCAGTGAAGCCAATCTTCACTACTAGAAGGTGCCCAGATGTGTATTTTTCCCCTAAAGAAGGGCGAGAAAGACAGAAAGTGAATTTCACTTTCCTGTGGACAAGTGGGTAACGCTCGCGAAGAGTCTACAATGACACTCAGACTGGAAGCCGGCCAGCTGGAGCAACTTAAACTGGTCACTCGAGAGCTAAGTCACGACTTCACCAGCCGAGGCCATGACCCACGTTCACATAACGTACGAGAAAGATAAAGCATCAGACTATTGAATCAAAATAAACATCATCTCTTATTACCAGGACACGCCAGTCCCGGAAAAATGCCTAAGAAGGAGCACACGATTACCGAAGGATAACAAAATTCCGAAATATAGCACAGATATAGACATGAGCATAAGCAATGGAAAAGACGTAGGAGGAAAGGGAAGGAAAACATTCCCCACCCCACCAGAGAAGAGAGCACAGAGAACAACCCACATCAACGCATGGAAAATGCCACAGTAAGAGGCCCAAGCTTCCATACACACAGACTTCAGACTGGAGGCGATAAATCAAAGTTTATCCATAAACTTACGCAAGTCACCAAAGTTAACTTTAAAACTCAAATAATAGTAAAAGTGGGCAAAATAAAACATCCTGAATCTCTCGGAACAACGAGTTAATAGCAAACACTCTCACGCACTAGTAATGGACCACGCACTACAGTAGGACCTACAGTTGAAAACTGCACTAGTGACATTCATCGTATTCTAGCGGATAGAGGAAAATTTGGAGAAATAAAAGTTCTAAGATACTACCTATCCGCCAGAAGACATCGATATTGTCCGCTAGTGGACAAGATCACTAGCAAATATTGTACTCAATCAACGTAATAATCCATATAAAACAACACTGAAAGTTTAATGTGCGTGTACTCACCTTAATCCGAAGAAAATCCAATTCACTATAACACTTGTAATGCGCGCGACAGTGTAATTTCAATTAATATCTGGGCAAAGCATCATGATTCAAATTTACTTAAATATTAGCTACTCCTACATGCGATTTCAATAAAATGTATAAACCCTTTTTATTCATTGTTTATTTCAATAAAACGACAGAAAGTTCAAGTTGTTGAACACAAATTATTCCAAAAGTTGAATTTGCAATAAGCATCGAAGTTCATTTGAACGAAAAAAAAAATCATTTGCAGTTGAGTTGGAAATTAACATCTCTCGAGGAGAGAAACCCGACAGATCATAAATTCAGTTTGTAAAAAATGTTTAAGAATGACTATTCAGTCCATGGAAAAATCATTCAATTATACAGTAGTCGAAATTATGCATTAACAAGAACCGTTTCGTTTAAACATTCTAGTCCAATATTACTTGTATGTAAATATAATATGAAAATCACTGTTTGTAAGTTGCAGTTATCAATAGTAATCACAAATATTCAAAATTTCTGATCCTTTTCAACTGTATCACTGTCACTGTAAAATATGGGCTAGTTCCACTGTAAGCACTTTTGAATTTCAATCATCACATCATAACATGGCAAATCAAGATTTTTTACATTTTTGTCCGGATTTTCGAAATAAATATTTAAAATTTCATAATACAAATTCGTATATTATATGGGTTTAGCGATCAGACAGTTGTGAAACTGGTTAAACTTTTAAATGTAAACAATCGTTACGGAACCTAAGCCGACGAAATAGAGCGCAGATACTCAACCAATATCGAACGAATAAAATAAATTTGGTGGGCTCATAGCACTAAACTTCTCGCATGAGTTGCTAATGAATTTCATTCTGGGGGTGCACAAAGCACAATATTACTTAAAATAATAAAATATTAAACAAATAAGGAAAGAAACATAGATCTGCTAACGGACTTCGGCTTACCCAAATCAAAGCATTATAAGATATATGAGTGACCCATGTTCCCTTACCTAGCTTCGTCTTGCATGTCGAAGAAATGGCCTTGCACTAGAAATTTAACAACAAAAATATTACACATAGTGCACAAATAATTTTCGCTACCAAAAACATAATTTAGACGTAATTGATTTTTGCTACCATAAGTCCAAAACACGAAAGATAAAATTATTCACTGTAATTTAAAGATGTCTTCTCGTTGTGCATCGTGCAAAGTAGAAGATGACACGACAAAATTTAAGTTCCAAATTATCTGCTTTGGTAAGCGAACATGGTCTGATAATTACTATTCAAAAATGTAAACTTTAGTGGGGCAGGAACACTGATTTAGAACCCGAAATGGAGGTTTAAAGTATATTTTTAAAAAAAATTCATAAAGGATCAGTGTCCTGCTACCTTATCTGACAGTATCTGTCTTCGGTATATCTAACTGGAAACGCCTTCTTCATAGACAGATGACAAACGTAAGGCGGAAGAACAAAATAGACACAAGAGGCAGATCTCGGTTTCCGACCAAATAAACCAGTAATACCAGAATTTGGTACACTGAACGATAATTCAAAAACACAGTAGATCTTAAAACAAAAAATAAATAATATTTTAATTAATATAAGAAAATTAATAATTAACGAGCAAGGAATATTCTTGGTGGGAAGATCTGAAAATGATAGAGAATCACATACCTGAGATGAATTGAGATTTGGTCCTTTCACGGATGCTGACACTATCAGCCAATCAGAAAATAAGTAATAAAAGGAAGAAGGAAGAAAGATACATCATAAAGTACTTCAAGAAAATAAATCTTTAAGCCAGAAAAGCTAAACAAAAGAGAATCGAAAGATTATTCCATTGCCCGTAAACATGAGAAAAGATGCCCAAGGTTTTGAAGCTAAACAAAGAAAATCTGTAACAATAATGAATTAAAGAATGGAACGGAGCTCCAAGACCGTTACAATGTTCCGATTAAATCTGGCAAGTTTATGTATGCATGTATCTATGTGTGTGTTCCACTATGCAAATACACTTCGTTCAACCTGTCTGAACGAAATTTCTCATGAGGCTTTCGTTAAAAAGAAGGGCAAGCACGTAAACTGTATTTATACAAGGTCTGTTCAAGAAATAATGAGACTTATTATTAAAAAATCGTGCTATTAACAATAGATCCAAAGAAGTCAATATTCTTCAGAGTAGAATCAAAGAAGAATGGTCTTTTAATACTGCTCTCCGTCCGTTTGTCCATATCGAGAAAAATCTCATGCAATAAGGTTTAGAAAAAATGGCTAATGTTTCGTTGGAAAGGCCTTTGCTAGACCAACTCAGAGCCACCCAAACCGTCTTGTGGTGCAGTAGGCTAGTGCTGCCAACCCATAAAAATTAAATTGTTCAAATTGTTTCCATTCCGTTAGATCAATTTGCACTTTTATACAAATGTCATAAAGATTGCATATACAATGCGAAAGAACTGTGGGTACCCTGTCAATAACAACGCAGTTGTCAGTGTTGCCATCCTATATTAAAATAGTTATTCAAATTGATTCCATTACATAGACGTGTTCGTAACACAATTGTGATTTATCTACACAATAGAAAATTACTGTGGGCTGTCTGCAAACACTCCAGTTGGAACGTATTTTAAAACTAGAATTTTCAATTTGGTTCCATGACGTTAGTTGTATCCACCCCAAACTTGAAAAAAAATCCTTATTCGACACAAAGAAAAATACTGTGGATGTTCCCGTCCATAAGAACCACTTGTCAGTATTACCAACCTAGTTTTTAAAAGGCTGTGTCTAGCGCAACGACGGTTTTCTATTGTTGCTTTTACTAACCAACCTGACAGGTTAGTTTCTTAGAGCAGCGACGGATTGTGCAAGCATCCATAGACAGAAGCGATCTGCGTAATGATGGCAGTGGTGCAAAATTAATATCATGAGATGGTGGTACATCAACTATTTGCTCCTATGAGGGAGTGAAGTAAGAACATTGCCCTAAAACTTTTAAAAGAACACTGTTAAGAATGAAGGTAATACAACACTGTTGTTAATTCAAAGCATAGGTGTACATTTGGACCCGACCTTGCAAAC
>JAGDQP010059182.1:0-12424 GCA_022664845.1 Lepisma saccharinum | reverse complement strand
GCCAATGGAAAGTGCATTAAAAGGCCCCGTGTTCACAGACACACACAGAAATTAGGGATTTATATTTATGTAGATAGTTACGACCTTTCTGTACATTATTGTTTTGAGTCGTTTTGTATTTTAAGGACTTCCATGCAGTGTTAGTTGTATTTTTTGTGATAGTTTGCAATAATGAAATACAGTTTACAGCAAAAAGTTGAAATTGTGGCAATATACTTTCGCAATAATAGTTGTGCTAGAGCTACAGCTCGAATCTTTAATGGGAATTATCCAGGTAAAATTAATCACACCATTATGTTTCACAGCTGTTGATGAAATTTATGGTAATTGGGGCAGTAGCTAACAGGAAACGTCATAGGGAACGGCGTGTAAGAACTGAAGTCACTGAAGTGGCGGTTCTGAGTCATGTTTCTATTACACAAAGCTCTAGGCATGTGTCTAAAGTATCTGGAATAGAAAAGACTAGTGTCTTGCGCATTTTGAAGACCCATAAGGTGAAAGCATACAAAGCCAATCTTCTACAGGAACTCAATGAAGATGATGTTGATCGTCGACTACAGTTTTGTGAAGAAATAACCGAACGCGTAAGTACAAATCCGAATGTAATTTATAACACCTGCTTTTCTGATGAATGCACATTCTTGTTAAGTGGAATTGTAAATCGACACAATTGCCGATATTAAAGCGATGCAAATCCAAGGATCTCCATTTAAATCCATACACAATATCCTGAAAAATTAAATGTTTGGGCTGGTATCTTTGGTAACCGGATTTTTGGTCCCGTCTTTCTGCAAAATAAATTGAACGGACACACATATCTTGATTTGTTACAGAATTATGTAGATCCTATGATTACAGAAATAGTTGAAAATGATGTAACTTATTAGAAAACAAGCTCTTTTTGTTACAAAATGGAGCGCCACAACATTATGATGTGCAGGTTAGGCAGTTTTGAGATAAAAGTTTTCATAATCATTGGATTGGTAGGAGAGGTCCTATTGAGTGGCCTGCAAAGTCCCTGATCTTTCACCTTTGGATTTAGGGGGTGGAGGTGGAATTAAAAACCTAAAATCTACGCCACAAAGCCAGATTCATTACATGAGCTAGGGCAAAGAGTAGTGGAGGAATGCCGAAGAATAACACCACAAACCCTACAGAACATTCGCAATAATTTCGAGCAACACATCTACTACTGTATTGAAGTTGAGCTCGGGCACTTCAAACATCTTATAAAATAACTTTTTTGTTACAAGTGTGATATTTACGAATCGTTTCAAACTGCATTTACTGGCACAACATTTGTCTTTATTAGGAAATAACTTCAGTGTATAATAGGCAATAGTTTATCGGGTGATTTCTGTCTTCGTTTATCACAAGTTAAGTTTCAGACAAACCAGAGGATCAAGAGCAAAGCAATGACTTTAAGCAGATAGTTACAAGCTGTGCACTGGGTTCCGGTTCCTTCTAAGCCGAAGGAAAATAACATTATAGTGCGATACGTAAATAGAAGAACGCGCATAACGTTCATGTGAGCCGTGAAAGAGAAGAACAAAAGCTGACTACACGCAGTATTGGTTTCACCCACTCCGCCCCATCTATGTAAATGAACACTTGACTGCCGCACAAAAGCGCTTGCTAGGTATGGCGGTAGCCAAAAGGAAAGAGGCTAGGTGCACATTCGTGTGGACAGATGTAAACGGGACAATATTCATGCGAGGAAAACATCTGATGATAGGGCTATTGTAATTGGGAACCCAGCTGACATACAGAAAATATGTTAACTTGAGGATGCTTCGTTTGTATTATTTGCAAAGTTGTGCAACTAGCCTAAATATTTATATATTAGTTTTAGTTAGTTTTAACTTTAGTGTAAATAGTTTATTTGTAGTATGGTAGATTTGATATAGAAGACCCACTTTTAAGATACACTCATTCACATTTAATATGTAAGAGCACAGAATTAGTTAATTTAATTTTCCCAAAAAAGTAATGAATTTTACATTTAAATGTTCGAAATCTTGTATCCAAATATGAAGAACTTGTGGTATTTTTAATGGTCTCAATAATGAATTCTCAATTATTACTATAAGTGAAACGCATCTCCTTCATCAATAACAAACAAATTATATTTCGCATCCTAATTACATATATGAAAATAAAATAAGAAGCTATGGTAAAATAAATTAATGCAAAGGGCATGGCGGAGTAGGCATGTACATTAGGTAAACCTTAAATTACCTTGTACGCAAAGATTTAAACAGCATGAATAATTTGGAATCATGTGAAATATTATGGATTGAACTCACAAGTTTTTATTTTGATAAGAAAACGGTTGTAGGGGTTATTTACAGATCTCCCGACAAGAACAATGAAGATTTCCAAAATTGCCTAAGTTTAATACTAACTAAAATCAACACTGAAGGTAAATATTGCATGTTTACTGGAGACATTAACACTCATCTAAATAATGAACGTGAAAGTGCTGAATACATTAGAATGTTAAATGCAAATAGCGTTAAAATGTGTGTAACTGTCCCGACGCCCATACAAGGTAACACTCGCAGTATATATTGGAACAAATATAATAAACATATATATAGAATCAAAAGCAATAAGTACCTGCATTAACAATCACTTTCCAATTTACATATTCACATCAATAACAATAAAAACAGATCCGACCTAGCAAATGAAATAGCTGTTCGCTATTATTCAAAGATAAGACAAAAAAATAAAAGAAACAATTTGGGTATTAACAGCAGTATATAACTGAACTTGTCCGACAGATGCCTTAAAAATACTTCAAACGACAATAGAAAATTATATAAGGGAATGTACGGTAATTAGAAAAGTAAATAACAAATATGTAGTTAAAATCCAGCCATGGATGACTATCGCTATACTTAACTCTATAAAGAAAAGAGATAAACTTTGGAAAAAAGGAACTAAAAATCCATTTAACTTACACCTTAGTGACAAATACACATAAACAATACCAGAAGATATTAAAGACCCTTATAGAAAAAGCTAAAAATGACTGCCACTTGAATGCATTGTTGTGAATGGGAACTAACAGTAAGGAAAAATGAAACAGGCAATAAATTTTAAGAAATTGGTAGAAAATAGTGGCATTAACATTGAAAACGAATGTGGCTAATTCATAACGGATCCACAAAATGTCGCGAATGAATTCAATACATACTTCACGGGTATTGGGGAAGACTTAGCAGCGAATATAAATCATATAACCAATGATGATATAGGGCATAGGTTGAAAATGGAGCAAGCCACATTGTTTCTTAATCCTGCAAGTGAAATGGAAATTTATAACATCATAATAGCATTACCAAACAAAACAAATGTTCGGTATGACAATATCAATACTAAAATTATTAAAGAAACTGCGACAGAATTAGCTCCTGTTCTAAACCATATAGTTAATTTAATGCTTCTGACCAGGGTTTTCCCCGATTCACTGAAAACAGCTAAAATAATACCAGTTTTCAAGGGTGGAAATAACAAAGATAAATCTAATTATCGACCTATACCTATATTCCCTATATTAAGCAAATGTTTGAAAAAGCTATATGTTCAAGAATAACTAGCTTCATTGATAGTAACAAGGTTATAACAGAAGAACAATATGGATTTCAGAAAAACAAATCTACGCAACTTGCTGTCAGTAAACTTTCAAATTACATCTCAGAAGCCCTTGATGAGAGAAAGTACGTAATAGGGTTATTCATAGATCTAAAGAAAGCACTCGATACGGTAAATCATAAGATATTGCTTCAGAATCTATATTGTAGTGGTATATGCGGTATTGCAATCTCTTCAATGGTTATATGCAAAATCGAAAGCAATACACTTATGTTAATAAGGCGACGTCAAACTTAAAAGCAGAAAATTGTGGAATACCACAGGGATATGTTTATATGATTTTTTCGCTGTACTAGTCCCGTACAATCACCTCCCAGAATATTTACCTTTCTTTCTGAAACACACAAATAGATTTTAATACATCAGGACTGAATTACACTACATCAAGGTATTTATTACACAACTCGTATTATGTTCTGATATTTGCTCCTGAGGCTTTCTTAATATTCTCTCCTTAATGCATTCTTAATATTCTCTCCTTGACGATTAAAATGCATATTAGAACATATGAAACACTTCTCGAGCGCAATATGATGCAATGCTAATACATAGTGGACTATAAATTATATTTTTCTCTTCAAAATATTGGTATATATTTAATATAAAGACATTACTTTCAGGCAATGTAGGTTATTACATAATAATTCCTAAAAATACAATTGTTTTATTTAAATCTATAATATTTTTAATAATTGCGGGGAACTGTAACAGTGACGAGAAAACCTACTTCTTCAAAAACTGACCATTGCCAAAGAGAACAAAAGGAACTTGTTATTTCGATTGATTCGAGGATCATTCGATTGAAAACAGTATGTTACAAAATATAAACTACACAATATTCCATTTAAAAGGATTTGGTACTTTTTACAACAACCAAAGTGAAAATCACTTGTTTCAATTACCTTAAGAACATACACTACTTTTGAAAATGCTAAAAATCGACACGTAATTTATCATTTTATATTTTTTACGTTAGTCTGGCAAGAGAAACAAGTTTATTTTATTATAACAGTAGCTCTTTTCTAATTTCTCAAAATGTATACAAGAAAAAGAGAACAATAGGTGATGCGTACATTATCTGCTTGTAGTTCTCTGTAACTTCTCCCATAAGGGGAGAAACGCTATTCTAAACTGTAAAAGACGTTTCACTTTTAAATGAATGCAACTTTGATGACTTTTATAAGGTTTCATTTCCAAGCACTATTTAAAGATATCTTGTACACATCTCCACACAACTCAGTGTTTACTTAGCGGCTCTGGTAGTCTAGTGAAATGGGACTAGGATATCAATTTTAAGAGCATATGCATTTATTTATTATATTAGGTGTAGGAATAATAAAATCATTATTTGTATTAAGATTATATGCAGCACAGAGTCGACATAAAATAATGTAAAGAATTTCATTAATTCGTTGACAAAGACCTGGCAATGTGTTTCCCTCTTACGTACATGCAAGCTGATGACCGAAGCAAACAATAGCTGAACTTCCTGGATTGATTCACGCTTATGGAAAGAGCCACAAGAATGAACCAAACCAGGAAGGTAAGAGAAAACCAGTACCCAAAGCAGAGATAAAATGAGGTTGATCTAGATTTTAGTTTTAACTAAGCGAGCTACGAAGAACTTAGTAAATGTGACATTTCCTTCATTTCATTGTCGCTTTCAAAGTACAAAGGTGTCAGAATACACTCTTATGCGTTAAAAGCGACGATATTTAGGAGAAAATAGATGGTTCAACGACTTGCCAGAAGTTAACGGGGGTATATTATGAAGAAATCAATAAAACTCCGGAAAGGACAAAACCTTGTCTCACTAATTATATTCAAGAAGAGTACTTATTTTCTCATAGCGAATGAGAACCTTATTGAGAATGAAAAGGTTCCGAACATTTGCTATTTTGACCTCAATCTCGTCACTCAAAATGTTTTCAGTTGCTTGTTTACCGAGCACTAGGTGCAACAGTTTCGTAAAACAATGTGTGACATACACTGTACATAAATTTAATCTATATATTCCCAATAATTTGGATTTTAAGCTATTTTAAATATTTTAACATAAGACAACGTAATGGCAATCTGTCACGTCAGATAAATATTACCGGTGCAGCTCTCAGCTAGTTTGACACAAATGCAAGTGTAAAACCACCCAGGACACACCACGAGGAGGTGGCTGCACAACGTGTCCCACAGACAACCAGAAACACTTCCTCTGGTTTTCAATCTCCCTTTCGATACAAACATGTTTATAAGTTGTATACATAACATACATCACTAATTGAGAAGATGTTATTAAGAACACTTGTCGTATGGGAGCGGTGGCTCAATGATAGAACGCTCAACTCTGGTGCTTGAGTTCGTCAATTCGATCCCTGCTTGTTCCAAGAAAGTACTGTGGTGGGAAAACACCGTGTGCGTGAGTTTTCTCGAGGTTCTCCCGTTTCCTCCAACTATCTTCATTGCACCAGTCATCATCCATTCAGGCTGTCCCAAAGTTGTCTAAATGTGTTAAAAATTACATTCAAATTTAACGCGGAAAATCTATATATCAAGTAGATATATGAGATTATTTTTCCAAACAGAAGCAAGATATTTCTTAGAAAAACTAAAATGAATTTGATTCTCAGCTTAAATGCAACAGTAGAATAGAAACTCTATCATTTGAAATCAAACACATTTCAAATTATGTTTGTAGTTAGTCGTGTTTCAGTTAAAGCACAAATTCATGTGACTGACTTAAGATGCTTTCTGTCCTTGTAGGAAGATATCAGGGCTTATTCAACTGAACATTTAAAGACATTTACTGCTTTTATTAGATATTGTAGTGAACTTCATAGTATAATCTCTTTCTGTCTTGTTTAAAATGTTATATTTTTCTCATAAAATTAATAAAACCAGTTGCGAACCCGATATCTTTGTGAGCTCAAAATACGAATCTCTCAACTCACAATATTGAAAGTCCATTTCAATAATTGTTACGTTTTCCGAAATATAATCCCAAGTTTTGCATTATCTGTCTTCTTCCATATCCATGAATATTGCTCATCTCTTCAGCGGAATAGATAATGGTAAGAGTAACTGTTTATAATCATGATTAAATACACTTGTTGTACAGCAATCACTCTTATTAAATATAAATATAATCTTTTTAAGAATGCTTCAAATGTACCAACAGAAAATAAAAGCAGTTCTTAAGAAGCATGTTTGGTCGATTTGAAGACAATATATATTTATGTATTCTTTAACTTGGGGTAAGAGTCTTCAATTGGAAGGAAATGAACCCCATATAATTATTAAACCAGTCTCTCCTAAAAGTTATGCGGTTTCTCGATTTTTTAAGAGCATCTGCACTGGTCCATTAATATTATTTAAGAGAGGAACATTCTTCCCTTACTGAATCATTCCTAAGCCTGTGAAATACACGATCAATCCAAAACAAAATAGGAAACCAATGAGAATTTTAATAAATAACATAGTATTCCGTATAAAAATAATTGTAAATATTACGTGGTAAGAATTTAAGATAAGAAGGATATAACAAAATTCATGATTTTTAGATAGATAAATTCTAAATATAGTTAATACCTAGCTTTATGTCTAGTTCTAGACAGTTACGTACAATATTGCTACTATAACTTCTGTCTAAAATAATTCTATAACATTTCGTTGAGTCATCCTCATACAATACTTATTTTGTCTAGTGAAAGATGCATTCTGAGGGAAATATACAATATTATAAATACTTTCCAATAATTCCTTACGTTTACCAAAGTGTGATTCCAAGTTTTGCTTGATGTGTCTTCTACTGGAGCCATGAATATTCTTTGCCTCTTTTACAGAAGTATGTACCCCTTACAGGAAGAGTCACTGGCATACAAAAGGAATTAAATGCACCTATTGTACACGAGTCACTCATATCATGAGGAGATAAATATTATCATTTTAGTTTTTCTAAACATACCGACATACATAAATGACAACTTTAAATTTGCTACTAGACTGTTATTTACAATATCGATATTATACTCTTTATAGAAACTATTATCGTTGCCTGTAATATTTCAAATCCTCTTAGTTGGATAATTCTGATACGATATCTAGGCTATTTTTGTAGTAAAGATACATCTTTCAGGGAAGTATTAATGACAATCTACTATGTAAAAATTAGTTTTCACTAATCCCTTACGGTTGCCAGAGCCTGATTCCAAAAATGGTTTGATATGTCTTCTAATGGATCCATGAATATTCCTCTTCTCTTCGCCAGAAGTATGCTCACCCCACGGTAAGAGTGATTGGCGTACAATAAGAATTAAATGCACCTATTATACACGAGTCACTCATATCTTGGGGATTGAGATATTATCATATTTAGGTTTTTGAAATATACCAGCGGCAAGCAAAATCAGTTCGATCTGAAATAAAACAATATTTGTGTTATTGTCACTCTCATTAAGAGCCCTCAAGTGCAAGCAGTTAACACTATACATAACCAGTTTCTCCTAACAGTTAATTTATGAGGTTCGTCGTACACATTTCTGAAAAGGACCAATACTCCTGAGAGAGAAACATTATTTCCTCTCTTCCACATTCATATTTTCCGGAAATATAAATTCAATATAAAACGAAGAGCAAATATAATTTTTGTAATTACAGTATTTCGTAAAACAAAATTTAATCGTAACTATTAAGTGCCAAGAATAGAAAACTAGAAGAACACAATAAAATGTTACGATTTAAAAAAAAAGATTTTATGTCACATACTAGAATATTATAGACAGTATTGCTATAATAATCTTTAAACAAATTATTATATTTGATGGAATATCTCAAATAATCGTTTTGTGTGTGTGTGTGTAAACTTGATACGGTATCAAATCTTGTTTCTAGTGTAAGTCATCTTCCATACAAGTATAACACATTCTACAATATTAAAATTATTTCGAATAATCCATTCATCTTGGTGAAGCGTTATTTCAAGTTTTGGTTGATGTATCTTCTACCGAATCCAAGAATATATAAACAAATTTCCTTTAACAAAGGCTCTTACTCGTTATTCAATTTATTAGTACTTTAATTTTCTGCTAATTGTTCCCATCTAAGATGGTGTGCATTAATAGTTGTTTTAACGTTTCGTCGAGAGACTGGAAAATCTCAGGTCAGAAAAAAATGAAATAAGGAATTAATTAAGCTATCTTCATCAACGCCGTTATAATCATCATTTCATTGAATGTTCTATCATTTATCAAACAATTATTCCTTCTATAAACTTTTATCATTTACCGAATTTTCAATGATTTGTGGAGAACAAAGTATTCAATGCCAGAGTAATTTCAAATAATTATATTTACTTTTAAAATCTGTTGATACAGTGAAACATATTGTGATAATTCGATTGCTTTATTCATATTGTCTTGGGTTATTTATATTTGTTGTATTTCTTTGGATGCATAGTCACCAAGCAGTCTATGCGAGCGGATTACCTCAAATGATCAAATATACACTTCGTGGTCCACCAATCACACTCACCACCATTCTTTGTTAATTTATTAATCACTTCAACAATAATTACGGAACAACATGTTGTGGACGACAAATGTTCTGTTGAGACAAGATAATTCTCTAGAGTCCTGTTTAAAGAGTTGTATCTTGTCAGTATAGTTTACTTTGAATTTTAACTATATTTTAAGATTTCAGTAACTTTTAGGGTAATTGTACAAAATTTAAAACTACTAATATTAGATTGAGCTTTAAAACAATTCAGCATAGCAATTGTACATATGCATAAAAAGATAAAGTACCAATCTTACTCAATGAATTCTGCCTCAGACTTTTAAATACTTTTCTCTTGAATTGCTGAGGTTCTGACACTATTGCTCTACACATTAAAAGGTAAATGTAATGTAGAAAGAATTTTAGTATAAAGACTCAATAAGTATATTGAACAGTGGTTTCCAATCTAACATTTCAACGGGAGGTTTAAAATTTACTGTTTAACATAAAAGATGTAAAAGCTTACAACATTTCTCACAAACTCAGTAAACATTTTATGTTATCAGAAAAAGAGTGGGGAGAATATAGATTTCATTGAACATGCCTTTGTTAGATGATTGTTATAATTTTCCATACAATAGAACAATAAAACGTTCTAATTAACGGTAAGAATAGATCAGAATTTTATTTTCTGAAAACAGTTCGCAATATATTGGCAAGCTTTTCTTTCTTTGCTATCTAAAGCATTTTAACGAAGATCAAAACCTGAAAGTTACTTATATTAAATACATTGTATTATATTATGCATATATTAATTACTGTTGGTAGAATACATTAAATAGTAACATTTATATACGTTGTTTCTATATTTTAATTTTCAAAATAAAGTAAAATTTAAAATAATCTAACATAGAAAAGAATAGTAAGTATTGAAATCCGACGTGGAAACGCTTCTTTACATTCTTGTTATTGTAACCATTATATGAACCCCTCTAGCAATTTACTTAAACTCTTTTCATCTTTTGTGATAAGAAAAATGAAACTATAAGGATTAAGCACAACTACCTCACTTTCAGCTCTACTTCTGTATGGATTCAGAATAATTGTGTATGTTAAAATATGCAATCTTGTTCTAACGCTGTTTATGTTATGTGCGGATAACACATACATTGCACACTCATATACGTACAATTTAGTGAATCGTACAAAAATCTTTGTTAAACATCTATATAGACTACATGTATAATAAATATCAAATAGGGAACGAACTTTAATAAAGATTTTTCTCTTTAACTAACTTTTTATGTCCCTGTAACAAATAATATTTAATACATCAAACAATTAATTTATATCAAGGTATTTATTGCACAGACTGTGGTGTGTACCGATATTTGCTTCTTTATTTTTTAATATTCACTCCGGACGATTGAAATAAATGTTTCAAAATATAAAAACTTTCTGAAGAGCATAGAGTGTCATTTTAATGAGTATATTATTGAAGCATTGCTAACACATTGTGCACTATAAACTAGATTTCCTTTTCCACATATGTTTTAATATAATGAACGTGAGTACAGGTATTCTCAATGATTATCCATAAAATAATTTCTTGGAAAACAATCACTGTACTTAAACATACAATTTTCTAATAATTACAGAGAACTGTGACAGTGAAGAAAAATCTAATTTTACTACAGCACACGGAACGGCCATGGCTCAATAGCAGAACGCTTAGCTCTGGTGCGTTGGGTCTTCGTCTTGATTCCGGCTCTTGCAATGTGAGTGTAATCGTGACAAACACCTTATGTGTGTGTGTTTTCTCATATTCGCCTGATTCATTCATTTCTTTTGTTTCCATAAATTCTCGGATTCTCATCCATTCTGCCTAAGCCAAATTTGTATAAGGTACTTAAAAATATTCAAGTTCGTGCAGCACATCATTGCCAAACAGAATCAGAGGAACTTGTGTTCACTTCATTCAGTACTCGAAAGATCGTATATATTACAAATATAATCTACAAAATGTTCCATTTAGAGGTATTCAGGATTTGTACAGGGACCCACGGGATAATCACAAGTTACAATGAGCTTAAGCACATACAGTGATTTTAAATCATGATAAAATAGAAATCGATTTAATATTTTATTTGCTTCTATGCTAATTTGACCTGATAAACTAATTATTTTTCTATAATTTCAGCAGCATTTTTATAATTTCTAAAAATTTATACAAAAATAGCGGAAACGAGAAAGGACAATTCGTAAAATTGCCTTGTTGTTGAACTCACTAATTTCTCTCAGGAGGCGAATGATATAATACCCAATTAAGGAACCAGTATTCTAAAATGTGAAAAGAAATTAAAATACTTGTACCTTTAAATGAGTCCAGTTTTGATGACTTGTATTACTTTTCAGCTCCAAGCACTATTTGAGGACATTTTGTACACATTTTCACACAACTGAATGTAATTTAATTACCGGGTGGGATAGCTTAGAAAAGATAATACCCTAGCGGAAGCGGGTTTATAATTCGGGTGATAGTCTTTTCCTTGCAAGCGATACGATAGACACAGTAAATGTGACAATTTATCATTATATATGGAGGAAAATTAATGGGAAAACGACTGCACCGGGGTTAATCACGACATATTCTGCACACATCAACAACATTAATGATATTCAAGAAGAGTACTTATTATCTCATAGAGAAGGCTTATTGATAATGTGGTGGTTCCAAATATTAGCTATTTTTACCTTTTTGAGAGATACATGATAACATTTTCGTCACTCTTAATATTTTCAGTTGTTGTTCACCTAGCACTAGGTGCAACAGTTTCGCAAATAATTTGTGACATATACTGTGCACTAGTTAAATCTAGATATTCCCAACAGTTTCGACTTTTAAGCTATTTTAAATGAAATTAACGTAATGACAATCAGTCACGTCAGAGAAATATTACCGGTGCAGCTCTCAGCTAGTTTGACACAAATGCAAGTGTGAAACCACCCAGGACACACCACGAGGAGGTGGCTGCACAACGTGTCCCACAGACAACCAGAAACACTTCCTCTGGTTTTCAATCTCCCTTTCGAAACACACATATTTATAAGTTGTCTATGTAACATACATCACTAACTGAGAAGACGTTATTAAGAGCACTTGTCGTATGGGAGCAGTGGATCAATGATAGAACGCTCAACTCTGGTGCTTGAGTTCGTCAATTCGATTTCTGCTTGTTCCAAGAAAGTACTGTGGTGGGAAAACACCGTGTGCGTG
>JAGDQP010059181.1:449-12424 GCA_022664845.1 Lepisma saccharinum | reverse complement strand
GTGTCATCAGTCAGTCCACTATCGTTTCTAGATAGATGTCATGGATACAAGCTGACTTATCAGGCAGTTTCATCCCAAACGAGCCATAGATAAAATAATTGTATTCTCTCAATCTCTTTCATGCCACCTGGCGTCAGTCCAACTGAACTAGGAATGACATGAAATAATTCTAGTAAACAATGAGCAGTATCTAAACTTTTAGAGCCGTAGTCAGAAACGTTTTTTGGAGTGACTAGCACTGTACTAACGAGTGACTACCAATGTCAAAAGACTGTTAATCACTCGTTAGTACAGCGCTAGTCATTTCAGAAAAACGTATCTGAATACGGCTGCTAATGTCTTGTCCAAAAAGCATGCATTATCAGGTGCTCAGTTCACACTCTGTGCTTTTCTCGGTATTTAAATCTAACGCAGAAACCATCATTGCATAATAGTATTGTTTCATTTCTAGTTCAGTTGGACTGACACCAGGTGGCATGGGAGAGATTGAGAGAATGGATTTTGCTCTCAATACTATAATTATTTTATCTGTGAATCGTTTGATGTTTGAGTAGTGTCTCATCCCTATTAAGGGGTTACTCCACTACGTGTTTGTAACATGGCGGCTTAAGAGAAGAAAGCCGCAGAAATTTTTAGTGTTTAATTTGCATAATTTCAAAGTGTTTTTGGGCTTCAAGAAAATTTCTTCAGATATATTTCATAGTGCTTCAGTGTATCATACAATAGTTCTTCAATGCGAAATTCAAAATTGGCGTGAGAAATACATCTAAAAGTGACTGTGACTAGAGTTTTAAGAGTGAACTGACGACGACTATGGCTGACTGTAACCATAGCAACTTATAAATAACTGACCTTAAAACATCAATTAATAAGTCTGATAGACTGTAAAACTGTATTATATTATAAATATTATTAAAAAAAAACAGCAATTTTTAAAACGAACGCGCAATGAATGGGCATAATTAGCCAAGTCCGCGATAGATTACAAAATACGAATACATCCCTATTAAGGCGGTCCCATTCTCGCGCAGGCGCATTACTCCTTCAACAGTAAATATTACTCTTTAATCGTAAATAAGACTGACAAGCGGCTGAATTCCAATTGCCAATTTGGAGCATTGGTAGCATGTCGGAAAGCTAATACGGAGAACCCTGCTGTTGTTTTGTTTGTATTTTTTTTTAAGGAAAAATATTTTTTTCTCTCATACACGCATTAGGAAATTTAATAAAATTAGTGACCCAGGGTACATGGAGGTTAGGTAAATCAGGTACAGTGTTTTTTTTATTGCGCACTCGATTAAATCGTGTTTTTTCAAGATTTCGAAAATAGGACTTTCTACGTTGAGACGCTAGTGATGTTTGGGATTCAAACTGGCCGATGAGTCAGCTTGTACAGATCCAGTAATTTAGTGATACCATAACCGAGAAAATAGTGGTATGACGTGTTTCCAGTGAAATCGTAATCGCTATTCCTGTTTATGGAATAAAAAAATCTGCAGTTTTTTAAAGCTCACGACTAGAATTAGAAACAAGAGAAGGTCGCTTTTTTTATTCAATTTGATAGGTGGTTATACTTAACTTCCTTGTTTCTTGACTCCCTCGTTCCCACCTACTCGTGATTTGCCTGAGATAGCAATTGAGTGTTTTCATGTTTGAACTTCGTTTCCACGTAAAAATGCAAAGTAGTTGTAGACAGGAAGTTAACATTAATGGAGCCTGTATCGTGTTGTGTTCTGCCTATTTATTTTCTCTACTGTTCTACAGCCTCAGCAGATCGATCCGTGGGGTTTGCCGCAAGGATGACGTCATTAAAACTCAAAGATAAAAATCTAAAAAAAAAAAAATCTAAACAGAAAGATCTGCTCGTTTGTGTTAAGTAGCAGTTCTTACCACTCAATCACGCCATCTTATTCTAAAATAAAAGCCGTGTTGCCCTTGGAATATTCAACAACCTTAGTCACCTGTCCATAAATCCGTCAATATTGAAGTGTTAAATAGTCATTTTAAGAGTAAATCGATTGCTAAGAACGTACTAGTCACATCATATACTTTGACTCATATTTTAAAAGTGTGTTAAGCCTTTTTTTTCTTATCTAGCTCGGCAATCTGTCTAAGAAAATCGGTGAATGGTGTAAGATAATGTTTCTCCCTTGTACACAAATACTTGCTTATACATATGTTTACGAGTGCAGTGCAGAAACAACGGATACATATACAATGGTATTTGCTTATAGTACTTTGAAGCACCAGAAGAAAATGTCCTTTTGGTAGTTTACTGGACTTTTTTTCTTTTTCGCGCTACTTGTCACGATTATGTTCTTTTTCGCTTTGTTTTTCGGGCCTATTTTTCCTTACCTTGAGCGCATTTCAATTGTACATCGTATTCTCCATAATTATACAGGATGATAATTTAATCAGGAGACAAATACATGATGAATACATGAGACTAATGATGAATCTAGATTAGGCCAAATTTGTATGTGTATACATATTGGTGAGGACTATCTTAGAACGTCGAAATCATCGGTCGTTTCTTTGCTACTCCGAACTTTGAAAACACAAAACGAGACAAAGAGAATACATACGCGTCAATACTTACTACAGAAATTAGTATATTTGTTGGCACAATGTACTACACTACGTTTAAACATATAGGAGCATCTAAAAGACACGAAATTATTATATATATGCTGTCACATTTATTTTGCAATATGTCTGTTATCGCTGTTCACAACGTTGTCAGATACTAAGAACTAATATTATTTTCATTGACTTTGTGGGATAAATCTCGAAATTCTGTGTTGGTAAACGTCAAAATAGCCTAATGTTGTTAAACATAGGTTTATCAAAAGTGTCATACATGTTGGCAAAACATGTGCATGTATTATTTTCAAGCGCATTGCAGCAAAACTTTGAAACAATACTGGAACTGTGAACTATATATATATATATATCATCAATGCAAATATTTACAAAATAACCCCCTGATGTTAAAATTCTTGCCAGCATGAAAGAAACTATTTTTTAAAAAATGTTTCTCTATTATTTTTCAGAAAAGAAACTGTTTCTAAAATAATGAGAATATTTTTAAAATGTATTGATAATATTTCATGCTCTGTGAGTACACCTCAATGACCTATATCAAAAAGCGATACTGGACTGAATGATGCCATTCAAAATTTCATGACTATATGAAGCCAGGGGCCGGAGAGGACAGTTAATCTCGTTTGTCCACTTCCAGTCTAAACCAATATGGACCAATTTTTCGGTTCTAACACAGTTTTTACGCTTAATATCGCTGTGCGATCCGTTTCCTTATGTCTTAATTCTGGCAAAAAAAACACAAAAAAAACGTAAATATTATTTGCAGTATTTCTATTAGGTACAGAGTAGGGTATGAATAACTCAGGAATTAAGATTTAAATCAATAAACGGGCCGCACAGCAATAAGAAGCGTATAAAACTGAGTTAGAATTGAAAATTTGATCCACATTGGATTAGACTGGAAGTGGATAAACGAGTTTAAATATTTACTCTGGCGTCTATCTGTCTACACTAAGCAGTCACTCCTGTGGTGTGAGCCTGTATTTTATGTGTTTAAGAAAATAAGAAAAAGTAATACATGGTTAGTTGGTTCGATTCGCCTTTTTTTTTTCAGCACGTTCTAGGTTATAGGTAATTCATATCATGAAGAACGGCAGTTCTTCGAGTGACGCTGACAAAAGACTCCAATGCTAATTTCGGATCTAGCGAACTAAAAACCCGATTTTGACGCTTGAACTTGCATTTAAAAGCTCTTTACTATACTAAGACACAGAAAAAAAATGGATCGGTAGGACCTCCCTGGGATATCCTAGGGCGATTCGAAGAAAAATTCAGAATTTCAAATTTCCGATGATAGCACTGACCTCAGACCATATAGGTGGCCGAAACTTCGAGATCATAATCTATACGCTTCAATACCTTTCAAACGGTGTATAATACGTCAAAATCGGTGAAGGGGTTCAAAAGTTATGACTTCTGTACTGATAATAGTTTTTTTTGTACTAATAATAGTATACTTTAGTCTGCATATAATAGAAAATACGGCAAATAATATCTACTTTTTGCAAGAATTAAAACATAAATAAAGAAACGGATTACACAGCGATATCAAGCGTTATAAAATTAATAAAAAACGAAAATTTATTCCATATAAGTGGACAAAAGAGATTAAGTGACTATCCGATGCCTGGCTTCATATATTCATGAAATTTTCAATGGCAACAGTCAGTCCAGTATCGCTTTTAGATAGACGTCATTGATACAAACTATGAACTTAATTATAGTATCTGGCAACTTATGAACAATGTTAGCAGTAATCAAGCAGTAATATTGCAAATCGATTAAGAGGGCACATGTAAATCATTTGAGATCTTTTAGATATTTCTTCTTTTCTGTGTGTTTAACCTATCGTAGTGTATTGTGCCATCAAATATAGTTATTTCTAGAGTAAGTAATTACCCAAATACAACCTCTTTGCTTTCTTTTCTGTTTTCAAAATTCGGAGTAGAAAAGAAGCGACCGATGATTTCGCCGTTCTGAGACGGTCTTCACCAACATGTGCAAGCAAAGAAATTTGGCCTTATCTGGACTCACCCTAATGGTGAGTTCACACTCACACGTCAACGAAGATTGTGTAAAGACCATGACAATCCCCGATTGTCACTCCACCTATCATTGTCAACCATTAAAAGGCCATGTGAAGTTGAGTGGAGGGGAAGAGAGAATATTCCATTTTGTTGATTTCTTACAATATTCCATGTTGTTACCATAAAGGTAAGTACAACAGGTTACCATAAAGGTAAGTACCCACTACTGGTGGGGGTCAGATTAGCCCATGTAGATACACATTTTTGTGCGTGCACACGTTTATCCTCGGGTTATTACACATTTTCCTGCCAAGATGAGTACATATACTTTGGACATTTTGCTTATTGTTTTCCTCACGTTATGTTCTTTTAGTGAATAATTCTGGCGGTTATTTTAAGACCCTTGTCAAAAGACGTAAAATTGACACATTAGCTAAACAATTATCAAGTAAATAATTAAAGATTATTAAAAACATATGTTATAGAAATACAGTCCTGTCGACTATACTACGGAATAAAATTGCTGATATGAGAAACACTTAGAAATATTTATACACACTGAGTTTTAAAAATATCATTTGTCATGCTCCATTACAAGAATTATTGAAAATATTTTAATTAAAAGTTATATTTAAAATACTATTCCACATTTTTTCATTTGAAAAATATTTTATGTATGAACGTAAACATTTCGGATACCTATTTTAAAATGTAAATAAAATTGGAACATCTACGACAAAATAAACGTCCCTGAAATTACCCGTACCTAGTTTTCTTGGCCCTCTCGTTTTTTTTTTTTTTTTTTTTTAATTAAGGTAGAAAATAATTTGGCAAAACTGACATTGTTTCCGACACGTTGCATATTATTTCTTTTACAACTTCTACACACGAAAGTCGAAGCACACCATCTTTATTATTGGTCGTGGTTAAGGTGATAATTTTAAGAAGGCTTCGTTGAGAGGCCTTCGTACCTACGTGCTGACTGAGATTTTTGGCATTGTCTATTTCAGGTGAGAAAGTAAAGTTCTCGTAATTGATGACGTCATACGCCTACGCAATTACGGGTATTCTAATTTCTCAGCTAAAATAAACAATGCCAAAAATCTCAGATAGTTCATTTGATACAGATTCCCAGAAGTAATAATGGGAACGCTTTCCAAAATTTCTTTATTGCTTGTCATTTGTCCAGTGTCTTCAAAAATATGAAAATTCACACACACACGCAGCGTAGGTACGAAGGCCTGTTAAGTTACACATTTAACCTATACAATAAGCAGATAAGCTAAGAACTATACTTTCGTTTTCCCATAGTCATTTATTGCTATAAACTAATTACTGTAGAGTTTTCCTTCTTCAACAACTAGAAGGACATTTATAGGCCCCTTAGGATGTATAATTATGTAAATTATTCATATCAACTATTGCTACTATAGGGGCGGGGACAATGACGTATGCAATTTTTTTTAACAGCATCCATTTAATATGTATGGCGGCTAATAATTAATTTTAAAGAATCAGATTTCTAACATAGCCATTCTAGCCTTTAAGGCAGAAATGTGATCGCCAGTATTTTGACTTAGAACATGGCTTCACAGAAACAAATATAACGCAGTGGTGCCAACTACTGGTCTCATAAAGTGCCAATAACTGGTACACGTCTTCAGGTCTCAAAAACTTATTATGAACATAAGTGCCAATACCAGGGCTTGAAAGGTGCCAACAACGGATTAGAAGGTTACAAATATTGATCATTTTGCTGTTGTTTTCTTAAATAATTATTAAAAAAAACATGTTCTGCATTTTAATTATTTCACTCTAAAATTAATTTCGGGAAAGTTCTTAGAGTTAAGCATCAACATAAAAAATAAAGCCGGTATAGATCTGCACTTTTACTGTAGTTTTAAAACGACAGTGGTCTAAAAGAGCCAATAACTGGTGTGTTTACCTTATCTCCTCATAGAGACCTGGTATCGGTCTAACAGAACTAGGCTTCTAGGAATCAAATCATGCTTTAATATAATTATTGTTTCTGCATTCGATTTAGTAACCGAGAAAAGCACGGAGCGGCAGACTTCGCCTTATTAGTCTGCAAGAGACTAAAAGCATTGATATTGCGTATGGTTTGTTTGCCAGGATTGTTTTATTTTTAGTTCGGATGGACTGACACAAGGTGGCATCGAACGAGAAGTAGAGAGTGGGAATCCACTTCCTACAATTATTATATCTACGATTTCTATACTGACCATAGAGTTAGGAATAGAATAGAGAGTACTTTCATGACGTCACATGATGCTTAATTTACGGTTTAGCGGCAGTCATATTGTGTGATCCCCATTAGAGTCCCTCTATACCGAGTACTGTGAGTCAGTCGGTGACCTCTTTCAAAAGCACATTTCTGTCATGTGAATACAATGTGCAGCACAGCATATATAGGACATTTTCAAGCATTTTACAATCATCGATTCTCTGAGAAACCAGTCTTTTCAAAGTACTATAGTATTTTGGAGGTTTCATTTAACATTCGCTTTCCTCAATAACTTTCTATTCCCATAAGAAAGAATGAGAAGGCCTGTATATATGGGACCAGTCAATGTGGTGGAAGTGCCTCATCCCTTCCATCTCTCAGCTTCACTCCCCTTGCAAAGAAAAAACCCTCACACTACCTCTATTCTATTTCTAACTCTATGGTTTAAGTTAACTTGGGGTTGGAATGTTTTGTGCAACTGGACCTGTCATTAACTTTTAGCAGCACACCACAAAAACACATCAAAACTCTGTTTTCTAAGGCCGGCTTTTCATGTACGCGATAGACCCGTGCTGTGCTTGCGATTTCTATGAGTAACCAATAGAAATAAAATACTTTAAGACAAGTGTCAATTGGCTACTCAGCCATATCACCAGCAAAGCACGCGGCTAAGCATGTACGTGCAAAACTGGCCTAAGTTATTCAGTTTTCCCAGCAGATCACAAGTATTGATTTATTTCAACAAACAAATAAACAAAACAAAAACCAAAACACAGGTTGTTAGTAATGGAAATAGCTGATTATAGGAATCAGGTAACAAAAGATACGTTATTATTATGTACTGAGATGAAGGGACGTGGGCGCAGAAATTGCTTGGTGTCATAAGTGAAAAGGAAAGAGCAAAGTGTTGCCAACAACAGACAATTAAAAATAACTAAACCACCAATGAAAAAATGTTAGTGGTTTTGTTGCTAAGTACGTGTAGATAATTTAACTCAAACCCTTATAATCAGTAATGGAGAAAGGTTGCGGTTTTCTAGCTAATCACATGTAGCTAAAACTAAAATTCCTATATCACAAATGGAAAAAAGTTAGTTGTTCTGTAGCTATAATAGCTAGTTTCACAATCACAAAAGGGTTAGTGCCTTTGTAATGTGTACAAGCCATATACCAACAGACAAGGCGGTCATAGGTTAGCTTCGCATCCGGAAGGTTCTGGGTTCGATACCGGTAACCGACCATCCATTCTGAAGTTTTCTGAAGTCAGGCCAGGGATGGCACCTACAACTTAGGCACTGGCCGCCTTCTTCCAGCATTCTTTCTCCTACCCTATCCCGGTTTGAGAGATGCCATACATACATTCAAAATTCATGTATCAAGAATAGCATAATTACAAATTGTGGTAGTAAATAAGTATTTAAAATTACTAGATTCAGCTCTAAAGTTGTTGCAGTGGCAACACTGAGTAAAAAAACCTATTTTTAAGTAACCGAAGAATTCTGTTTTAAAATTTACTTAACACCTACTACGAAGGTGAAGGTCTTTATGGCATTCTTCTTCTTCTTCTTTTCTTTTATAAGGATTTGTTAAAAAGGACAATCCCAGAGTTTCCAGTTGTTCGATACTGAATCTGATTACAAAAAGGTTTCTACGAAACGTCCTTGCTTTGCCATTAGTCAATATTTAATGGCACCTCTCTCTCCAACCTCTTACCTGAATCGAGGATCAATAAAGCGATGTTGAAATGACTTTGGAGTGGGTTTCATTGCACATATTCACATAGTCAGATTTGAACAATTTCACTTTGAAAACGTGTGCGAATAATTAAGCAAAATTACCAATGTTCTGTAGAATAAAAGTTCGCTCTCATTATCAAAAATATAAGTTATCTGTAAGCTTTAAAAAGTGTTCGTGGAATCTTGTATGTAATTCAAATGTCACTACTCCATTATGGCAGGCTTTAATAAAGATGGAATGCCTTATTCTATCTTGGATATCCTCTACTCGGATTCTGTGTAGAATGATCAATACTTAAAATTGTGATTTGTATTTCTGTGCGCATGGTCATGGGTTCAATTTCCACCTAGGTCTATTGAGCGGAGTGGTTCGGAGCTGACTTTGCCAAAAAAAACTGTAGGTCTCGTCCTTAGAAGTTCATTAGGTCCTTTAGAACGTTAATATCAATTCAGTCACTCGTAATTTGTATTCTGATGATAGTGGCATGTCCTTGAAGACAAGGTTAGCCTTATCCATTTGTCCGGTTTTGTACTTCGTATTGCCTAGCGGATTTATTTTCCTTCATGAATAATTTGTGTCCGTCTTGTTCCGCTTCCTTGTAAACCTTCAATTGTATTCTTCAATATACAAGTTCTACATAAATAATGTTCTGACAATTCAATCCAGTGATTTAGTTTGACTTTTGATAAACCTTTTAAACAAACTTGTGAGCTTCTAAGGATGAGACCTACAACGCTTGTTGAAGTGACCTCCGAACCACTCCGTCCAATGGAATGTCAACGAGGCTGAACTCGGAACAATGCGCACAAAAAGCAAGTGTCTTATATCACTTGGACAGCAGCACTTTCCCGTGGTTCAGCGGTTACGGTTGCAGACTTGAGATTCAACATTGCGGAGACGGATTTGAATTCTGCTGTTGGCTATGATTGAGGAATTTCCAGGTTTTTCTGTTTTACCAAACGAATGTCACCTACACTGCTGTACGTACGTTCCTCATTACAGCCCTGGAAGACAGTTCACCGAGACTCAAATGTGTATATCTCCCTATAAAACATAAACAATTGAAATTAAATTAATAATCTGACCAGTTTCACTTCAGCTTCCCAGGCTAACAAGTTGTGGGCTAGGACGTTCGAAAGTTGCCAAAGAAAAAAAAAGTGAAGTGGAAGTGGTGGTTCAGTAAAAGCGTGTTCACCTCATTGGGATTCGATACCGGAGAGGTTCAACTTTTGCTACTGGCCACATCAACTTTCAGCATTTCCCTCAGTTTCACCAGGCGAATCCCGTAATGGTTTTCTACTAAAAAGCCATTGCACTTCTGTTCCTTGTCCTCGGAAGAGTGTTAGCAGAAGGACGTCATCCTCTCTCACATGAGACGAGCTAAGATTACAGCTGTGGTGTATGTTCGATAAACGTAACTTAAACTGTGAGCTACTTCTCAATCATACCAGGTGAAAGTTGGGATGGTACCTTGAAGATGGTCAAGGCGATGCCTTATGCCTTCACTCACGGATAGAGTAATTATTATAGCGTGGTTTCCTGCAGTCTTACGATGGTGTAAACACCATAGATATAAAGTTTCAACAGAAATAAATAAAGAGAACAAGCGCCACGAGACAGAAGTGCCATGGCGTCCCCAGATCTCAGACGACCGTGTAAACCTGAAATTAGTGTCTTTCTATCTGCTATAGTTGGAACGCACTAAATGCATGTAGTGCAAAATTTCTGTAAAAGAAGGTTGCAGCTTCACCAGGTTACAAATGGCCAAATACTAAATAAAGGTCTCTGAACGAATATCTGAAGTCAGCTTTGAACAAACTACTCGACTGAGGCGCTAGTCTCTGTTTCTGACTGACAGACGGACAAATGGAATAGTGATTTTCCACTTGTTATTACAAACGTGAACATGAGCGCTTAACAATGTTAACTTGAAGAAGATAATCCATCTAAATCCGACCTTAATATCCAGTTCTTTCTTTTTCCTCAGCCACTTTCCCAACTACAGTACTTATCTGAGACAGCAGGGATGAAAATTGATCACCAAAGCTTTGCAAGGACCCGCCTACAGTGTTGCAAGACCGTGCTGAATAAGTCACAAGTAGTGTATACCTTGAACCTGCAGCACAATAATTCCTATTTTTTTCTTTTCCGAAGTCTTTATGTGAAAACCCCTATTCTATGCCATATGCAATAGTCTATATTCACTTATTAAGATGTTTAAGTAGCTATTATATATCCAGTGCCGGATTCAAAGGGGTTCTAAAGCATGGGCGGATATATGGTGGCATGGGGGTAATGCCCCCTAGGCATTTCAGAATGACCTTAAAATTTCATTCTAAACAATAGCTGTTAAAGTGTTGCCCCCCCTCCCATGGCAACATTAAAAACCACCCTCATTTGTGACTTTTGCTCCCTTCCTTAATTCCTTAAAACTGTAGAAAACAAGAAAGGTCGTTGGTCGTTGGAATAATAACGGTCAACACCATAGAGTTAGGGATAAAATAGAGGTAGCGTGAGGCTGTTTTCTGGACAAGGGGAGTGAAGCCAAGAGACGGAAGGGACGAGACACTTCCATCACATTAACTGGCCCCATATTTAGATGCCCTCTATACCGAGTATTGCATTCTCATTCTTTCTTACGCGAAGAAAAAGTTAATGAGAAGCGGCCATGTCAGAAGAAACATCCCAAATTGCTACCATTGTTCGAAAAACCAGCTGTTTCGCAGAGAATCGACAATTGTAAACTGCTTGAAAATATCACAGATGTGTTGTGTTGTACATTGTAGTCACACTACAGAAATGTGAGTTTCAAAAAGGTTTCCGGCTTACTACTCGGTATAGAGGGACACTAATGGGGCCACACAATATCGCTGCCGCTGAGCCGTTAATTTGACTTCATGTGACGTCATGAAAGCTCTCTCTATTCTATTCATAGCTCTAGCTCTACGGTCAACACATTATTTGGAAGGAACCCTATTATGTTCATCCACTTCCCTCCTTTACATACGAAGGTAAGTGACTACAATAAGGCCCAGACTACAATAAGGCCCAGTGTCAGTTTCTCCAATATAATGAACTCTCGTGCATAGATGGCAGCAGTAGGTAGAAGACTGAAGGCTACTAGTGTGATTGCTACTTAGCATTCCCGAATCAGTCTCTTAATGGCGACAGTGTGGTGGGTCGTAATATTCGTGTAGTCATGAAAACCATTCATCTTATTTTTGCATCAACGTAAGTTCCAATTTTTTCTCCATGTGCTTGAAGGAAATTAGTTTGGGTACTATACGTCATTTAGGCTACAGTTTCCGTATTAACAACGTGTTTAATTAAAATGATTTTGTTGCTGGGTTTTGGAGGTACAA
>JAGDQP010059179.1:0-12425 GCA_022664845.1 Lepisma saccharinum | reverse complement strand
ATATATATTTATGAACAAATTTGTAAGCACGAAATGAACTTTACCCAATTAAGCACTAACGTTAGATGTGAATAAGTTATTGTAAATGGAAATATTTTTTACTCTAACGAATATGTATGAGTTTCTCATCGTTACATTTGAATAGTTACCGAATTTCAACATGTGACCAAAATATAGCATTTTCTTCTTAACTTCAAAAATGCAATTTTGTCGTGGTTTCGAAGGGTATTGGACCACTGTGGGCCAGCAGTTTGACTTCAACCCTTTTGCAGCTTCGTGCCAGGGAGTTTTTTTTAAACAACTAAAACTTTAAGCCGTGTTTAATCATTACATTTAACCTGTCCTAAAATATACTCGATTTAATTATATATTGACCACTAGCGATGATTAAGGAGTGGGGGTGGAGGGCAATTGCCTCCCAGTTCTTACCGTCGCACTATATACTGTACTCTTAATTCTAAATCTATAATGGTAAAACTTTTCCCTCTAGCCATCTCCCAAGTTCTACACTGTAACAAATTTCGTAGGAAAATTTACAACATTCGGTGGCAATCTGTTTGCCACCGATTTTTTACAATGCAGCACCCACTCGATGCCACTGGACATATTACAAGACATATGAATTGATCTATTCCTTATCCATGCACCTAGTTGACTTGTTAGTCTTCTTGGACAATTTCTCAGTCACATATTCGATTGGAATCTTTGTCCTTTTTTCGTTTACCTTATGTTCGAACACTTCGAGTAGAGTTTGTTGCTGCTTCATTATTCGTCAAAATGTTCTCGTATACAGCGCACACAAACAAACAAATTCAAACAATATATGATTTCTGGAAAAATAAAGAACACACTATCTATTCGCTTTTACAGGAGCGAATCCAGGCTTTGGGTGTGTATGTATGGGAGGAAGGAGGTGCACAAGGTTGAAAATACCAAGAAATTTTATTTACTTATTTATTTAATATTTATTTATTTTATTTACTTTAAAACTATGGGATGAGTTTTATTTTACTTTTAAAATACAAAAAAAATCCACATTCTGTTGGAGGGGGAGTGATACCCCCTGGCTCCGTCTCTGCACTATTGTTCCATCTTGCTTAACTAACTTCTGCAAGAAACAATTCCATCTTCTAGTGGTGTAAATCAAAAGTTGTGTTAACAGTTCTGTAACTAGCGTTTGGCGAAGATTTTTTTTATTTTTTTTCGCATTTACCTAAAAAAAGTGCTCTTTTTACACTCTGTTTTCATTATGAATTGCTTTTGCTTAACAATGCTGTATCGACGAACCAAAATAAATTGCTATTGCGGCGAGCGAGGAAAGAAAGAAGTAGTCTTCAAAGACTCTTGAAATTATTTTTTTAAAAAGGAAGACATTTGAAGCTGCTTCTGTTATAAAGGAATATATTTAAACGTAGAATTAACAATGTATCAGAATAAGAGTAGAAAGTAGTTTCCTTAGGATCAAATTAGGCGTTATAGACATCAATGAACTGGCGGCGAATGAACATCAACAAGGCACTGGCGGCGAATGATCAAATTAGAGGTTATAGACATCAATGAACTACTAACACACCCGAAGAATTTTGTTGAGGTATGGTTACGTGCGGCCTTAAAAAGAGTTCAAACTTCGACCTCGTAAATATCAGCGGATAACGTCCCTGACAAATCTCTCTTCTGGGAGCACGACTTCTCTGGATTTGGCTCAGGGAAAGAATAAGAACTCATATATCCTCTGAATGACACAAGAGAATAATGTTAATCAATAAATATCCAGCTTACAATGCCTATCGAGCGCCAGCCAAATCTACTACAAACTTGATATTGAAATTTGCCCCCAGCTCCCGACTGATATACAATCCGCACGACACTTCACATAAAATACCTAACGGGAGCCAGATATCTGCCTCGCAGATACATAAATTACGGTTCGGCTGCGGTGAAGTAGGATACGAACTTAACAGAGCTGTAAATAACATAAATCAAAACAATGCTGCTCAAATTAGAATCAACGTGCTTTATAAAGGTGAGGTCTTAGGATCAAGCTCTTATTGCGAATGATACACAAGTTTTTCTGAGAGAGATTAATAGTATTTATTTCTGAAATCCTTGCTTGCTCTAATTTTCTGATCAAATTCATCTAACAAAGATTCTCCGGTGCTCCAATAAATCGTGTCTTTAAACCCACCCAAAAAACCATACCGACTCCCCCCAACCATGTTTAGAGCGGTAGTAGCTCTACCAGGATAATCGTCTATCCAAGATTCTATAGTAGACTCTTGGCCAAATTTGAGAACGGCAATAGTTCTCAGACTTTCCTCTAAAAGGGAGCCGGTAATGAGCTCACTTCGCTTACCTATGAATTTAAATATGGTGCTTTGATCAAATCTGTCTGCTCCCCTTCGGCCTGGTTGCGAACCTGGACTCACTTCGTTGAACGCACAGTTTTGAGCAGAGTACTCACAAATTATTTCTAATGTCCAATCCGACAGCTTCCTTAGCTATTCCTATCTTATAAAAAAAAACTAATTCTTTACATCAATTTCTCAAAGCAAACTCAACCTTGTTCGTAATATGCGTCTAAATAATTAGTTGGTCCTCTAATATCCTCTCAAGCTCCTACATGAGGGATGGATTGGAGTGAAATTTACTGAATTTAACTTATACCAAAGCAAAGGTAATCGATTCGGTAAGAATGGACTTTAACAAAGGACTCAGGGACACGAGAGGCGGCACTAGCCTCCCTTTCTAATGCTCCCAATTTTAATTCCCTTGAAAATTAAATCTGGCAGAATCCCGGGACGGTCGCGGCAGCAAAATTAAGCATGTCAAAACAAATAATACACAAATTATTGAATTCCCGTATTAGCATCAAATCAGTATCAGGACATCACGAAAGAATTAAAACCGAATTAAACGGGAATCGAACCCAGAGCCAGTGAGTCCCTCCGTAATGTTCATACTATACCTCATACTGCATGTCCGCCGTATTCTCAATCTCCGAGAATTTCCATCACGGCAGCTTACTGGTCTCGAGCAACGGCCCCTGATGCTGCTCGTCCGAAGACAAAATTTACTCTGAGAATCGCGACCTTCCCCACATCGGATTTAAAGCTTATATATGTTCCCTGACGCCCACAGCCCACTGACCTGCTGGCTACCAAAGGAAAGGATACAAAGATAGCTCAGCCAACAACAAAAAACAGCGCAAAAATAGCTATTCACTCCCTCAGACCCTTTTTTGTACCATGAAAAAATAAAGAAAGAATATAAAGAATCTGGCCGAGGAGAAATCCGCTGGCTCCCTGCTCTTTTCGACTTTCTCCTGGTTCAGCTGAAAGATATTTTGAGAAGAACATACAAATATTTTAAACAATTACAAAAACTGAGTACATAAGAATTTGAATATAGAATAACAAAATATTAATATGATTAAACACCTAATATGTCCCGGCCGGGCTTTTTTCTAAAATACCATTTACCTTATTAGCATATATGCATAACAATATAATTAGTAATATATTACAAGTTAAATGAATTACTTCAGTACATATAATTTATTTACACATTTGTTGATGGGAATAGGGAGTTGTGGTACACAGTGCCATAACAATTTCATATTTCCAAAGAAAAAACATATGGAGGGAAATTGTTCCCTTTCCCCCTCATGATACCAGAGATGGCGTGAGTCAAAGAATTAGTGACACACTACCCGGCGTGACCCACTACCTGCTAGAGTGTTCTTAACTCATGACATACCTAAATTCAAACTTCAAGCATCATTAACTATGACCCACGACCCACCATAATTAATTCGGCCCTCAACCCACTGAGGGCCTCTATTGGCCCATGATAAATGACCTCATGGCTCAGATATCCCATTTTCTTCTCCATCCAGGGACCACAGGTTCTAGCTTAGAACGTCACTTAAGAAAATTTATCCAGGGTGACACCCTCCCCGCCGTGACCAGAGATGTAGTAGGTTAGGTGACGTGGGTCAAATAAATTTTCTTAACTGAAGTTTTAAGCTAGACTCTATGGTCTGTGTATGGAAAGAAAATGGGACTGCGAGGACGCGTTTGTTATGGGTCGAAAAACACTTTCAGTGGGTTCAGGGTCCAATTAGTGATAGTAGGTGGTGGGTCGTGGGTCAAGTGTGGGGTCACATTATGTATGGTGGTTGAAGATTGAATTGCGGTAGGTCGTGGTTTAAGAAAGCTCTAGGAGGTGGTGGGTCATAGTGAGTCGTGCGTCATTGTAGGCTATGGGTCAACTATTCTTTGACCCACGCCATCTCTACATGATACAAGGTATAGTAGCCTACTACCCACCTTCTTCAAATGGTACCCCTGTGTCTCCCCTCCGTTACTGCGAACCTGTTAGAGTATGTGCATGAGCGATGTTTGAGTTTATCTCCTGGGGGGACGGGACACCTTTCGGGAGTTCTCCCACGGGAAACTTTTTAAAAGTTAACATAAAACTCGTCTTTGAGCGTTTTTTGAGAATTTTTTAGCAAATTTTTATTTCTCTTCAGAAAGTTGGGAGTAAATACCCCCATGCCACCCCCACCCGTAACTCGGTCCATGAGGGTGTGGTTCGCTGTTAAAACTAAGCTTTATTTAACCCAATTGTTTTAAGCTACTGATGTGACTGACAAACATATCATAGAGAGAGAACATTATCAGAAACACACATTCACGACCAAGGGGCGTAATGATAGCCCCCGCGGTGCTGGGGGGCTCCCTTTCCTCTAAGGTTAACGTACTATGATTGGACTGGGTCCCCTTATTCAGATATTGCGGGGGCCTCATACTCTACTATTGCGAGGGGGGGGGGCGAACTTTCCACCACGCCACTTCCACGACGACAGTTTTTTTTTCAGGAGAGGGGACAAAAGATGCACAAAGTAAAAGTTCTTATAACCCTTATAAAAAAATAACGGATTATAATTGGAAAACAAAAGTATCGACAACTCTATGAAAATTAGCTGCATTGAAATGTTGTGTAACACAAAAGCACTTGTGTGAGCAGGAATGGCGCTAACTTCCCACAGTTGGGGAGGGGGCATAAGAGTGGGTTGGGGGGCAATTCAAAGATAATACAAACTGTGTAATAATAATATGTCATCTACAATTTCTGAGAGACACAAGAAGGGAACAGATTAAAAATTTAGGGGCCACGTTCCCCTCTGGCGCCGTCCCTGGCAACAGCCTATACAACTTTACAATTTCAAAAATCCAGGTAGGGCAAGGCAATGAATGTCCCCCTCCCTCTTTCCCATTGCCAGCAGCCATGGATAGTATCTACTGGACTGGATACACATTTGATTGGTAGCTACACAAATTGAGCTAATACTTACTTGTTTCCATCGTTTCTGTCCGCAAATCTGTTCTTTCTTCATCTTTCTATCTTTTAAATGTTAATAGCTCAAACAATGTTTGCTGTCGCTTCATCACCGTCTAAACTAAACTCACTCAAATCAAAATAAGAAATGTTGAGAACTTGAATGAGGACTGAACATATTCCAAGCCAGTTAACTACTACCCACTGTTTCAGGCAGATTGGCAGAAGTTTATGCACTCAATCAAAATAAGTTTACTCTAGTGGATTAAATGTGAACGATTGAGCTATTTGCTTTTTTCGTCTCTGTATTGGCGAGAGTAATCAAACATTTTTAAAGTATATATGTATATTCATTTTTTTTTTATTTGAACAGTAGACTATTTTTTTCGTTTGGCTTCCTTGTGCTTAACAATGCTATGAGGAATCAAAGAAATCGCACTCTTGACTTATGAAAAAATGAGACGGAAATAAACACTGGTTGAAAAAAGACATTTTTTTAAAACGCTCTCAAATGTCTACAATGAATGAAAACATGTATAACGAAAATTCAGAGTTTTAGCGTTAAATGTTGAGGCTTAGAAGTAACATGTAGCCTATGTTTGCCCCCTCTTGCCCCCCGCAAAATTGATGTCTGACCAGAGTTGGAGGAGGAAATGCCCCCCTGTTGTTGCGCCACTGGTAATATCGTTGTAATGACCCACATGACCTCTGGAGGTCATTAATTTCTTGATTTATTTTTAACGTGATGTATCCTGTGAAATAGTTTAATCAAAATAAATACTATATTAATATGTTTATCGCTGTTTCGTGCCATTATAAAGACCATAGACGTCGGCATCGAGTTCGGAATATGAGAACGGAAAATGTAAAGATACATGACCGCACCTAACCTTACCTAACCTCCACGAACTTGAACTCGGAACTTACCTAACCTCCACGTCACTAATTTAAGATAATCTACGAAAAATGCAAGACAGGAATTATTAATAATAAATATGAACATAAATAAATATATTTTGAAAGAAAAAAGAAGAAAAAATCTTACCCCCGCTTGGATTCGAAACAGTTTTCTTAATTCATTAAGCCAACGTCTTACCACTGAACCACGCTACGACCTTGCAAACGGTGGTTTGGCCGTTGTATTTACCGTACACGTATTACGTAACAAGCCAGTAGTGATGCGTCCAAGATGGTGACCTCTATTATATTCCGAACTAGACCGTCTCCTAGAGAGTATTGGGAGAATAAATAACCAAGGAAATTACGTCAGCACAGAGTGAGTAAATATATTAATGTCACTTGTCAGTAATGTATCGATTATAATGAATTTTGTTGTGTTAAACATTTTTATGCAAACTACGTGAGACTTGAGGTCTTTCCATCGGTGGTAATGTAAAAAATCTAACCTCACCAGTAACCCGTCTTCGCCTTTTAACACTCGCTCGACTGCGGATGTCCGTGAACCACGTATAAAATTTTGAAAATGCATATAGCAAAAGAAGCATTTAATCATAAATAATAAGAAGAGAAAGTAATTTACTTTTAAAAAAAAGTTACTCGAATTAGAATCACCATTGAATTTTATTCGAATTTATTTTAAGGCCTTTAGGCAACTATGGCTCAGGCCGTATGGATGATGATGGGATGAATTGGTGGAATGAAGAAAGTGGGAGGAAACGGGAGCACCCCGAGAAAACCCACGCACACGATGTTTCTCCACCACAAAGCCCACATGGCATGAGCAGGGATCGAGCAACTGAGCCACCGTGCCCCCCCGAGAAACGCCAGTGATCAACCGCTGTACCTACTACTCTATCCTAACAGCACAAGGATATCGGGCCAATACTGGGTCAATAACGCGGATATCGATTATGGTTGGCACTACTAATAAACATAGTTCGACATTGGCGTGGTACGATATTCTACCTGACAGAACACATGATTCATGTTCCAATGCTGTAAATTACAGTCATAATTACATTATAAATTACCACGTGAACTACATTTATAATCCTGTTCAAGTCCATGCACCCGTTGCAGCTATGACTACCGCATATTATCATGATGTTAACGTTTTACATTTTTATCCATTGCCACTAGCCGTATTACAACATCGAAAACTATTCACTCGCGTTATATCGTAGTGAGTGGTGGTAGTGACTCCTTCATATTAGACGCGTTGAACAATAAAATTATTCTAATATATCTTCTCCATGCAGGTTAGCATATTATTTCTTAGGATTTCGCTACATTTTCCTGATTTTATTGTGTTTTGCACAGACCGCAGCAATAATTAATAAGTATTTAGTTATATTACCCCATCATAATATATTTAATGATTCAAACAACTTTAGTTAAAGGACGAAGCAGCAGAAGGTTATGTATATCGATTTATTCTGATACTCCATTGCAACAAGGCTCTGAAATGAAAGGCCCGGAAATAATTGCAGTAACTTTCATGATAGCAATTACCACTCATTTAAAATTTCAAGGCTGCACTGAACTCTCAGTGTGTAATAAAATAAAATAAACATTACCATAACTTCTCAACTTTTAATAGCAAAATAAAGAAAAACAAATGAAATCAATATGTTGGTCTTATTGTCAATAAACGTGTATTATTCAAGTTCTTGAGTACAAAGTATACAGTAAATATTAACTTAGACATAGATTTAAAAGCAAACTGTCCATAAAGGTGCATACAATATATATCACTCAATATAAAAACACTCCGAGGATATATATAAAACATATACATAAAACTTTTGAGATATATTTCAACATACTAAAACACATTTGTTCCAACTACAAAAATACAAACAGTAGTATATCACAGAAGATCCCCAGTCTTAAAATTCTCTCATAATGAGCATTACAATCATATAATCTCATAAAAATTTAAAAATACATTGCATGTTCTATCTGAACATATATATCACTTATAACTTGATATGTTTGTAATTAAATATCTCAATATACGTTTAAAATGCATCAATTGTTCATGAGAAAAGTATATTTTCTTAGGCCCAGCGAGTAAATGGAAACCATCTAAGTAAAAACAATCGTTATTCGTAGAAAATATCACAAAATAACATAAAATTGAAGTTGGAAAATATAACTGACAGTAGTTATGGAAACGTAATATCACAATAATTTAACAATACATTGCATGTTTTTCAGTCTTTGGTAAAATCCTTGAACACTGTTCTTTTAAAATAAAAGGCATTTCATTTTCTGTTACATAGTATCAATAAATACATGTAATTCCTAGTTTTGAAGAATAAGAAAAATCATATCAAGTAATAGATTCAATTTTCCTAGAAAGGAAGTCACATGTAATTACAATAATCGCAGTTTATCGACGCATTAGTACAAACATTGTGAAATAGCATTTATATCAACTACAAAAATTCCAAATTTGTTTAATGTGTTGTTTAAGAGGCATTTTATGTTCATTATATACGATGACCATACATATTGCATTCATCGTCTCTGCAAAATAGAAGTCAATGTACATAGAAACTAAACCACATTTAAAGTATTTTTTGAATTGTAAAAGTGCAATATTCTTAGCTGTGGACTAAGTGGAACTATCAATTTTATTATGTGTTTGAATTTCTGAGCTTTGTGCTAAGGAAGTTTTACGCAATTTCTTTATTTAATAATGAAATTGATTTGTGGTAATGAGATCAGTAGTTTACAAGAAACAAGCATGGTGCAATTACATTTGTGGACAATTAAGATCCAAATGATAGTAAGAAAAGAGCATAAGAAACAATCAACATATAGTTTTATATTTCGTCTTTATGTACGGTTTCTACTATCCGAGCAGAACTTTCATGCAGCAGAACGAACAACGAATAACAACCAAAAGTAAGTTTATATGTATTAATTTTATTAGAGACCAGTAGATCAGTTCAGAGTATTTTGATGATATTTTAGGGTCCGAAGGATCTTTCAGAGCTACATTTGAATTGACCAGCACATAGAGACAAATTGAATGGAAAAGATTAAATGCGGGAGCAGGTAAATGAAATGTAGTGTAAGACAAATGTCTTGAAATATGTTTTCCAGGAATAGAAAGCAATGCGTATTAACGCTTACTAAGAACAAAACACTACTCGATGGGTAATGTGGGCATTACGGCCAACATAAAGATATCGACTAACTAAAACGTTATCTTAAGAAAGAAAAAGAAACGATGAAATATCTGAATGGGAATTCTAGTATACGCTTATTGGGGAACTTAATTTGATATAATTTAGTTCTTTCAGCAGATTGACTTTAGATACTAACGCATAGAGATATTAAAACACATATTCAATCTTCAATATGACATATTCCTGATAGTCACAACTATACCATATACCAATTACTAGTTGATTGTAGCAATTTGGTTTCAATTGCATCGAATGTTTCAAATAAGAAGAGTGCTTTTATACTTTGTCCTCACCATTTATTTAAATTAGTTATATTTTGCAGCTGATCTTTCCGATCCGTCATAATTATCCTTACCTATTACTTTTCCAAACGTAACTTTCGCTCTCAAGTTTTCCTTACGTACTTTACTGATACATCAAGATCAATTAAAATTCGGTTATGTTGGATACTTAATATTTCTTGTTAGAGCATTTAAAAAAGCGACAAATTTAAAGGACTACATTCATTCTTACCATTTTTTTGGGGACTGAGATCTTTTCTCGTTCTATATTTGTTTTAGAGAAGGAATGTTAATGGCATTTTCACGTGATTGTTGTCAATGAATAAATATAAAAATAAATTCATTTAAGAGTTAAACTATGCTGTTCATGTACAAAACCTAAATTTTATGTAACACAAGTCAAATATATATAAGAAAACTATACAAAAAAATCCACTTCTATAAATCCTACATAGATCAATGGAAGCAACATATCAACATAGTGATGAGTATCCTTTTGGTATTCTTGTAATTATTATATCTTGGAAGTTGCTTTGGAGTTTGACCGAAAGTTTGCAAAATGTAATTCCTGTAGCCTAATTGTATTTACTGGACGAGCTAAGAGTCGTAAGATATCTGTTTCACCTATGTATTTGGTAACACTTGCAACCAAGAATGGGATTTAACATGACTTTTGAAAGAATCCTCCTGCCTTTCTCGTTGTCTTCCTGGATGAACAAATGCGAATGAAAATATGATGTAACAGGAAAATATATATGATCTGCTTCTGTGCTTATATTTCATTCAGCACCATCAAGAAAGTATTCCATGTAATCCGTAGTCTCTGGATCTAATGTGTATTTCTTCTTGTTCAGTTTTATTTTCTGTGCCAGTGTATCGTGTCTCTCAGATTTTTTCCACAGATAGTAGAACTGAACCAGTTCAGCAACAGACCTTGTTCTAACTTTATTTTGCTGTATCAGATGGAAATTTTTGCCGTAAGTACACAAACCAATTTCAAAATTTAGGCATTCTTCATCTGACCAAAGACTCATTGTATCTACATGAGGAACAACACTCAGTTGACGTCGTCGCAAGGCTTCTTCAACGTTATAGTCACACTGAACAAGAAGATACAGAGCCTCTTCGTTATCTCTGACGTGAGCACCGGTAGGAATAGCAAAAATACCTTGAGAATTATTTGCGGATATTTCTTGCACTTTAGCGAGATAGTCGTCAACTTCTGTTTCCGAGAGCCGATGTGGATTCCATACTAAAGTATCTTGGTCTTCGTGTGGCAAATCATTGTCACTTTTGTACATACATGGAGAAACTACTGCCTGATAGCTTGAACCCACCAATATAGTCTTCTTCCATTGTGAATTTTTTGTTATGTTACCTCCACATTCCCGTTCGTCTTCCGATTCATTCTGTTGGTCTCGCCGACTACGTAAATATCTGGGCTGATAGGTATCATTCATTATCTGCAAAATAAATAAATATTCAATCACATAATTGCTACAAAACTCACACAAATATTACAAAGCATAATCTCCAAAAGTATGGGTGCTTATAACTCAAGTATTTAGTCTCAAATAATGTTCTAAACAGAAAGTATTGCAAACCCGGTTCATGTCTATTCAGGCAGAGCATGTACCGCTAAAGTAATAGATTTTGACGCACCGCAGTGGCTCGGTGGTAGAGAGCTCACCTAAGATGCTTGGAGTCCTCGGTTCGATACTAGCACTTACCATGTGGGGTTTGTGGTGGACAACAAATACCGTGTGGGTGTTTTCTCTGGGGGTTCTTCCGTTTCCTCCACTTTCTTCATTTCACTAAATCTCTCATCATCATCCGTACGACCGGAGGCAAAGTTGTCTAAAGGTCTTAAATAAAATTTAATGCATTGATTTCGGTATTTTTTTCTGAGCTCTTTATAGAAATTTAAGACATGTATTTTTAATTTTTACAAAAAATAATGTTCTTCCGAAATATTATTTCTTAACGTTCATTGTTCATTGAAACTCCAAACGTAGTACGCTGAGCTACATTTGACAAAGTATATCTTAGCAACTACACAATTAACATAAAGAAGTCAATTTTATGAGATAGATATTTGTCTGTAGTTTCTGTCAAAGCAATATTCCCATCTGGTTTGTACAGAGTATACAGGAATTCTAACAACTTTGAAGAAAAAAATCGAAAATTCCAAGATTTCGGAAATCTTTTACTCTTTTCTGTAACGAAGTACGTACTTATTTGCAACTATGAGTAACTAATTGTAGGTAATTTATTACAAAAATACTTTAAGGGAGTTGAGATTGTTGCTTTCATTGTAACAACAATAGAAAGTTGGTTGTTTTCGAAAAGTTAGACGCCAATTCCTAAAACAAAATACATTTTCAAAACAAATGAGTATAGTTGAGACATTTGCGTGTTCTAAATGCTGACTAAATTTTATAATCGATCAGTTATTGGTTTAGATACTATGACTAAATTCATGCAAAATTTGATTATTTGGACATATTTGGACGCCATTTTGTCCCAAAACACATTCTCCAGAAAACTATTAGAAATATATATGTTCTAAAAGCTGACCAATCAACAAGGCATTGGTTTAAGTTTTACGGCTAAATATTTCCTGCTAAAAGTTGCACTCACGAAA
>JAGDQP010059178.1:0-11797 GCA_022664845.1 Lepisma saccharinum | reverse complement strand
CTAAAGCGAATATAAGGAAACCGGTGACCTGGTCTGAAACTTGACCCGAATGAACCGGTGATACGATTGACCCTGTCTCGAAAATATAATGAATTGGGAACTTTCGCAGTCGTATTTTTGTGCTCTGGGGGTAATACTTCGGTCCTGCTAAGCTCTAAAAAATCACTGTTCAAACGAAAGGAAATAATTAAAAGCTCTCGTTTGGGCTCTGGGTCATTAGGTCACAGGGTCAGACCCGGTTCCATACATAGAACCGGTGATTCATTTCAGCTCTGCTGCAGGCTAGTACAGTTTAGTTTTTTCAAACTAGGTCTTCGTCAGCTTCCTTCCTACAGCCATTCTCAAACGAAAATCCAAAATCTTTTGTCAAACAAACTTCCTTATAATAATTTTAATTTGCATTGATGTAATTTTCTTCTGTCAGTTCCTACGTTGCCATGAATTTGAATTTTGAATGTCATTCATGGCATTTAGACACTTATGGCTCAGGAATATATTAATTGGGGGAAGGGTTTGGAAGGAAGTCAGTCAGGGACTAGTTTCGAAGGTACCATCCCGGCATACGTCCGGTGTGACTTAAGAGAAACCAAGGAGAAAAATCAGTCAGGTTTGCCAGCCGCTGAGAACAATACCAAGACCACCTGATCGCAAAGATGACGCTCTACCAACTGAGCTACGGCTGTTCGTAACGAAGTTACCAAGAGTTTCGTGGTCTGTTGAATATATTTTCTTGTTTGTTGTTAATATTGTTTATGAAACATAAAACTAATTTAAATATAACTAAATAAATAAAACTAATTCATATAAGCATATTCTCAATCAATAAACTGGTTTCTACGTAACGGGAAATGTTTTTCTTAAAATTACGATAATTATAGATATATAGACATGCCAGTTCAATTTTCATTTAGACTCTTGGAAAACAATATTTTTTGGTGAAAAATTAAGAATAGATTTGGCGTTCAAGTGCTTTCCTGTCGTACAAAAGCCATTCGGAGTCTCGATGCCTCTAAAGTTTACTGAGCCTCAGATGCCAGTATGTGTGAAGATGTGACAGTAAAGTCAACACAGAATCTGTATGAGAAATCAATTTAAATTTTCTTATCACGAAAGAGTACAACCCTACACTTTTGCGTTTTCAGTCTTTTGCATTATATACAAGCAGTAGGGGGAAAATACGGATATGCTATTCAATAGATTTCTTTGCGAATAGATTTCGTGATATTACATAGGAGTACCTATGTATTTTAAAAGACAGGAGCAGAAAAGTGCATTTTTGCGTAAGAATAAAAATGGTTAAAAAAAAAAAAGACAGCGAAAACTAAAATCTAACAGGAATCACATATCATTAAATTAGAAAAGGTTACTCATGACATCTGAAGCAGATGTTTTTGTGTTTAGATTCTACAAAAGGATGAAAATGTTCGAATAATCATTATTAATTAAAAGAACTTTAACTTTCGAAAGTTTTGTGTAATAAATGCTGTTTATAAAACAAATGTCTTTTTTTTTTACAGAACTCTTTGCCCCGATACAAAGCAAATTCCGTTTCTGAGAACGTGGAGATAATTACGAAATTTGAGACAGTGAATGAAACACATTTTAATCATTTTCTGTGCGTGTTGTAAACAAAGAAAGAAGCGGCGTACGAGAAACGTTGTAGTACGTACAAAATGTTTAAGAAAGATAATCAGCTAAATTCTAGACATAATATACAACGAATCTGGGGATAAATATTGTACTCGAGATGGCAACTCTGTAAAATTACGTCACGAATGGCAAATGATAGAAAGACTCTTGTGCTGGTGGTTTCAGTGTTCGCGCAAGTGTTCTTGTGATCTGTTGCTAGACAACAAGCTTCTCGCTCTTTCTCTTTCTCTCTCTAACCTACATTTTGTTTCGCGATGCGTTAGTGCGGTCGCTGCTTTCATATGTACCGCTGAGTCTTTTTCTTGTTTGGTTGTACAAAATTTAAAGAAGAAAAAAAAAACGTAGTACAGCTTACTACTTTAAGGAGTTTCTATTATCGGCAGTGCGGAAATTATAACTAGAAATTGGACACGAACACTTGTTTAACGTTCTCCACTTGTCGGTAAGTACGAATTTGTTTTTTTTCTCTCTGTAGCATCCCAACCAGTATCAATACAGCGGGCATGTGATGCACGCCTGATGCAACAAGTTGTTTCAGTTGCATCCTAGTTTATTTGTTATGTAGGATTCTCGCATTTATCATCGTGAAAACGAAAAAGGACATTGGACACAGGAAAACAACCTGAAATAGTTTTATTTTTTCGGAAAATTTAGTGAGCATGAAAATATAAGATTTTTTTTTTAATGAGTTGTTTATTTTAATAATGTTTTACTAATAAAAGGGAAACTTTACGAGATGAAAATTATGATAACAATTTCCTATTATTTTTGACTGGAAATTTCTGATGTCCCGTAGTCTAGCGGTTACAGTCACTGATTTTGGATAGGGAAAGTTAGGCTTAACAATTAGTATGCTAGCTTCCTGTGTGTGTGGTTCCGGCTTGAAATCCGATCAAGTGTCCATTGAACGGAGTGGATTGGCCTCTACATTAACAAGATCTCTATGCTCCCTCTTTTTAAGCTCATTTAGGAGTGACAATATGCTACTTCAATAGTGACAGTTACATCTATGCTGTTACCCATACTAAATGGAGCCTTCCATAGCTCAGTTTCGCCAAGTTTGCTACTCTCTCTCTCTCCGTTTTTCTCCAGAAAGGTGCTCGCTGCGGAGCAGCATACCTTACACTTGTGACAAGCTTAAGCCACAACTGGCTGCTCAACTCATATATTTCATGTATATTAAATTGGTTGGATATCGCGACACTGCTTATACAGTAGAACTATAAATAAAGAAAATATGTTTGTCAAATTACTCGACGAACAAGCCTACATTGAATTCTTAAATTTCAGATAAAAATAGGCCTATAATGTTACTGAAAGAGGCTAGTAGATTTCTTTCCTATATTAATGAATTTAATTCCTTCTTCTTTGAATAAGGTGTGGGGTCTAGAACGGCAACTCTTCATTCACAATACCATTAAAGTAATCGCCGATAAATACGGAGAAAAAAAACCCTAGGGAATTCAAAATTGGAGTAGCTGACATTAGTACAAATCTATACTTTCTTCCCATTGATAATTACTAATACTACCCTAAAATATAATATATTTAATCTTATCTTGCCTCGAATTGTTAATTTTGTGTACAAAAAAGTGGAAACACATGTACGAGATATGTCAGAAATGTTTGAATTTCTCATGAAGACATTTGAACATACGCAATTCGTCTTTTGCGGTTACCTTGTACATATTTTATTCTGGTACTACAGAATAAATTTAAACTTTTGCATCAATCGTCTTCACAGGGTCTACGTACCCCAGTTAATTAACGTAATATACTATTACTGAGACGACCAGAGTTGTTTATTGGTTATTGAAAACTATTTTTACATACTTCTTAAGGCACTGTAGCTACTGATTATTACACTCGAAATTGTAAAACTCTGTTAACATATTTGCATACTTTGAATGAATAAAAGTAGCTAATGCTTGACTCGTTTGAGGCACAGTATGCAAATTGTATAATTCTGTTGAATTTAGTTATTACCATTAGGTTTCGATGATAGAAGAGAATGTTGGAAGGTAGTGCAGCTGCAGAAGAACACTGGTAGGATGGGCGTCCGCTGGTATCTTTTCCAGGACCTTCCGATTGCTGAACTTAGGAATCTACAAACTAAACTATGACCGCTCAGTAAAAGAGTACAACATTCGTCTTTATTTCATGTAGGTTAGGTTTTGCCAACTCTGTCTATCAGTACATGTGAAGAACTATTGTATTGAAAAAGTAAGAACATTCCACTATCGTCTATTCGTATGAATATAATCCAAAATTTGCAGCAAAATTTGCGATTCTTTCCATGGTCATGACCTAAATTTGTACGAAATAATAATAATATTTTTTTTTTGTTGAAAGATTTTATTTAGGTAAGCATACAGCTGGAATTGCCACTAGTGTAACACAAGGAATATAAATATTGAAATTACATTGTAATACAAATATTAAGATTACATAATACAATAAGAAGAAAAAGATAAAAACATAGTCGGATTACATGCAGCATACATAAAATAAAACAACGTATAAACAAATCATGGATCAATGCAAAATAAAACAACAGCTTACAGCATGCATATAATATGTTATATATAGAACGAAGAATACGTTAAAACAGGAAAAATATAGTCAAATGATGATAGAATAGAAAACAATTAATATCACAAACATGTACTATCTGTTTAATAATTTAATATTTAACGTAATGACACATAAATGCTATAAAACTAAAAAAAAAGAAACACAAGAAGATAAAAAATAATAGGTACCAAAAATAGAACTAGAATTAATCATTCAATAGATGTAGAAATTGCTTACGTATAATATGAAATTTAGGTTGACAAATCCAAAGTTTCATGATATTTATTGGCAGTAAAGGTAGATCGATAGATAGATGAGTTAGAAAAATTAGAACAAGAAAAGGGAATAAACCTCCTAGTTAAACAGAAAGGAATTCCGTAGAAAAATGAAATGCTCAAGATAGACTGTCCCATGCAGTAGACCATGAAAAAACTTCAAGTCATATAAATTCCGCCTGTCCGTCAATGAAGGCAGACAAATCGCTTTTCTAATACTTATCAGACTCATGTTATTAAAGACCTAAAATTTCCGCTTAAGGTTTTTAAGTGAAAATTTAAGTTAATATTAATATTAATAATATCATTCTGAGTGAACGTTTCGTGTGTTTTAAAGTGATATACTAGCACTATATCAAGATGGTACTGAGAATTTAAGGCTGCTGTGTTTTCTCTTCCACGACTAATTGAAACGTTTTTGTGCTAAAAAAAAAAAGTATTTAGTATTTTTTTTTATTTACAACGTATCTACTTCAGGGAAATTCTGTAGGTAATAGTTAGTATACTCAGTTAGAATAGTCAAATCGGGGTTTGCACCTATAAAGAAGCTCAACTTCAGGTTTTGTAACTTTCGATTCTTGTATTTCCGCTCTCTTTAACAAGGCACTATTCAAACAATGAAGACAAAAGGTAAGATAGTTTTTCCCCATAAGTTATTGAAAATATCACATTTTCGTAACATCTTTCTCTTTAGATAGGTACAGTATATATAGGTGTACCCTGATAAAAATCACAACAAGCAAAAAATTAAACTATAGAGTTTTTGGCGAATTTGTTTTTCTTTTTTTACATTTCATGGCGCTTTTATACTGAGCACATCGCTCAAAACTTTTCTCATTTCAACTTGATATACCTTGCAGGGCCACCGATAGCTTGTTTGAAGAAAGAATTGTTAAAATGATGTGTTCTTATAATATGCAAGCTAAATGTTGCAAAATCACCTCGTATATTACCAGGTGCGTAAATATGAAACCGGAATTTATGTACAGAAAAGACACAGTGATTGGATGACAATGCTAAAAACAATTTTATTCGAAGTATTGGCCATCGCTAGCAATACATTTCTGCCATCGTTCCGGCAATGTGTGGATACCAGACCAAAAAAACTGTGCCTCTTGTGCTGCAAACCAGTCATCAAGCCATTTTCGTAAGATGTGAAGCGCTGGTCAGCAAGTGCGTGTCCCATGGATGCAAATAAGTGAAAATCGGAAGGCGCCGAGTCTGGTGAGAAAGCCGCCTGCGGAAGAATTTCCCAGCCAAACGTAGCAATCGTTTTCTTGACCGGTTTTGCTGTGTGGGAGGGTGTATTATCTTGAAGCACAATCATTTTATGTTGTCTTTGGTCATATTCTGGTCGTTTTTCACGCAAAGCTTGATGCATATCGATCATTTGTTGTCGGTAACGTTGGGCATTAACAGTTTCGCCAGGTTTCAGCAGTTTATAAGAAGTCCCACCAAACACAAAGCATTGTCGTACCATGCGATATGGTCAAAGCATTGTCGTTCCGTCCATAGCGATATGGTCTTGCAGTCGATGTCGCCGGTTCTCCTGGAGTTACCCATGATCTTTTATGGATGCAGTCAATGCATATGGAACCCATTTTCCAACCTTCTGAATCTTGCCCATGGCTTTTAAACGTATGGAAACTGCTTCTCGTGTCACATTTAATTGATCCGCGAGTTGTTGTTGCGTTTGAGCGTCATCCTCATCCAACAAAGCTTGCAATTTGCTGTCTGCAAACCTTTTCGGTGGTCCTCCACGTTCTTTGTTTCTCACGTCAAAATCGCCAGTTTTAAATTTTGTAAACCACGCATAGCACTGTGACGTACCAAGAGCATGATCACCGTAAGCTTCGACAAGCATGCGATGCGATTCAGCAGCAGTTTTCTTCAAATGGTAACAAAAACTCAATTCTGTCTGCACATCGTAGTTTGTAGGCACAAATTGCGCCATGTTCAACACTATTAAACACTACACTATAACATGAAACTTGTCTGGTTGTGAGTTGCAAATCGTTATCAGCAGTCAAAACAAGCAAGTGGCGCCAAGGACGCAGATTTACGGTAACCACAGTGACAGTTAACGCCGTCTATGCACAAATTCCGGTTTCATATTTACACACCTGGTAACTATGGTTTACAACACTGAATATTATTCTTTACATTGTAATGAGTGCCATTCAACAATACACTTTAGACGAATGAGCCAACACTTTAAATTCAGCGAGATTAAATTTTAACTAATACACTTTGAAAATTATGTTGAAACAAACCCACTTCCGGTCCCTTTAATTCCACTTTAATTATCTTTTGTGATATTTCGATAAATATTCGCTTTATTTTGCATGGCATCAATCTGAATTTAGGTGACACGTTGGAAACCCTGTATTTTGAAAAAAAAATCGGTATTAAAAACAAATCTAAACTTTTGTGTTGTTTGATCGATATAAAGACGTCTTTGAATTATTTAAAATCTATTTGAATGCGCCTTATATATACGAAAACCTAACTTTATCCCAAATTTTGCTATGAATTAAACAATAAATTGTATTACTATGAAACGTTTGTCATTGTCACACGTGTATTTTGCTTTTGTTTCTCCTCATTTTCAAATAATAGCATTTGATTATAATCGCATTTAAACTACTGTTCGGACACTTTGCGAGAGCAATTGTTCGTCTGTTTTATTTGTAACTAGCTGATTTGCCCGCCCGTTGGTTTGGGGTGAGTAAAATACGTTGGCAACAGTAATAGTCGTACTACTACTAACTACTTTAACTACAACAAGAACAACAACTACTACTACAAATACTACTTTACTACTACTATTACTACTCTACTACTGCTACAACTACTACTACAACTGCAAATAATACAACTACTACTAGTAGTACTACTAGTTCTACAACTTTTACAATTACCATTACACTCTTCTATTTGTAGTTGCATTTATCAATATCTTACCTAATATACTCAAATCCTACTCATTTTATTATTAATAACATCACATTTAATCTTCTGTACGTATAAAAATTAATGTTTGCATATAACAACTTTATACAAATCTGCATGCCTGCATCGATTTCCATAAAAATTTGCATACTTAAGTTCAGGCGCAGAATATAGAAGTATTTAAGGCCACCGGAAGTGACCATGCTACGATATAACTAATGGAAGCAATAATTAGTGACCGTATTTTCTCAGTGAAAATTCCGGACATGTCTTACAGATCTACTGTACACCTCCCGATGTTCTGAGGGTCGATCCAAGAAAAGGATTTTATTAGGAAGATAAATTTATCCTAAAAGTTGTTTTTATTTTTTAAGTTGACGCGACTTTGAAAAAAAAAATCAGTGAGAACTTGAATTTCTGAAATTAGCTAAGCTCGCAAAACTTATGAACACATTTATTTTAATGTTCTCCAAAAGATTTTTATATTATGATAATTGGACTGTTACTGACACATTTGTTTTACACCATTTTTTTATATAATTTCAACGTTTTCTTTCGTCATTAATGGTTTTAAATTAAAAAAAGAGCAATTTTTCTGCAATATCTTAAAAAAGATCGAAGTAGTAAATCACTAATAAGAGTATTGGAAGTTTACAGAAATGTTCTTTAAAGTGTATTCTAATAGAAAGGTTGACATTGATTTTGTTCTGTTAATATTTTTCATACATCCCTGTGCAATATTCGGAATTGCCCATTTGAATAAATAACATGGCATTCACACATTCTATTCTCAATGTTGGCTTCTCTCATCTCCAGAAATTAATTATGGGAAATTATCTCTCTAAGGAAGCATTTATACCAGAAAATTACTGTACGAATTCACACATTTTCTTTAAGTTTGCGACTGTTATCTTCTGGTGGTGTAGGTCCTTGACGACCATTAATTATCTCGATTCTGTAATTAGTTTAAGTTTAGCCCACTCTGGAAAAAGGTTGTCAGTGAGGTAAGAATTAGGTGCTCACAACTCGTTCAACATATCGTCTAATGATACACATGGTAAAGTAATTTCAAACAATGTCCAAGTCTAGCTCCAAATCCTCCCAGTTAGGTTGCTCAAGATTAACCCATTCGAGTTGATGAAGGCTGTTCAGATAAGCTTCCCACAGATCCAAGTAACGGATTCACTTCCCACAAAAATCACCGGCTGTTCATTTTAAGAGCTGCAAATCACAAATATTTTCTCTTTTATCCTTTACTGGGTCTTTTTGCCTCAAACGCAGGTATTCTTGCTGCTTCAGGTGCGAACATATTTTCACGGTATTCTTGCTTCTTCCATTTTTTGTAACAGCTTCATTGAAGGTAATTGCAATACAGTGTAGAAACAACAATCACAGTTATTAATTATAGCGCTCAGGAGCACTGCAGCGAAACAAATGTAAAAGTTTCTTAATCCTTATCCGAAACAAATGTAAAAGTGTCACCAAATTAAATTACCGTCATAAACGTGTCGCCCTTTTTGATGAAATTCGGGACGTTTGATATATTTTTCGGGACAGTGGGACACAACACTAATATTCGGGACTATCCCGGAAAATTCGTGACGTATGGTCACCGTATCTATGTATACATTGTTTTCAAGTTTAATTTAAAACAACAATGGAATTATTAATAAATAAAGATTTTATTCAAATTTGTAATAATTTTGATTGTTATAACGTAAATTTTATGTATGTAATACGTAAGGTATGGATAACGTATACTACTACTAATAATTACAATAGTATTTAGCTAACTAGTAGTAGTAGTAGTAGTAGTTGTTGTTGTTGTTGTACTTCTTGTTGTTGTAGAAGTAACTGTAGTAATACTTGTTGTAGTAGAAGTAGTTGTATTAGTAGTTTTTATAGTAGTAGTAGTAATAGCTATTGTTTTTTGTTGTGGTAGTTATATTAATAGCTTTTGTTGTTTTAGCGGTTGTAACAGTAGTATTACGACTATTAGTGTTGTCAACTTATTGACAAAGCACGCACCAAGGGACGGACAAATAAGATAGCCTGTTATAAATCATCAAATCTAAATATTTTTGTTTTGCAACAATTGAATTACAAGAACGTAAAATATTTATTTATTTCTGACCGTTGATTTAACTCAAATATGGAAAATATATATTTATTTAATTATTATAAACAATAAAATTTAACAATAGCTTTTATTAATTAGATCACAGCACAATCATTTCCGGTGACTTAAAATATCTCTAGTTTCTGCTCCTGGAACCAAGGAAAACATATGCAAAATTAGGTAGAAATCAATGCACACATATAGATTTGTATCGTGTTCAAACACGTAGACTTTCGATTTTAAATATATAGACTCGCTTTCGCCTCGCTGGAGGCTCTGCACTCAGGCCCCCCAACTAGGTGGTTTACGGCCCCCAGATCCTCACTTAAATTTTATCGTAACCTTAGCTCCATTCTTTATACATATATATTTATACTTTTGTTGGCCATATTGGATTTAAAATGGCTACTTTTTGGACATCTTGTTTGTTTATGGTAACCTAATCTTGATTATTAACTTTCATGTCAAATTTCTTTCCTTTAGGTCTAGCGGTTCAGGCTGTCCAATATTTGCATATATATCTTTGGCGGTCATATTGGATTCAAGAAAGCGGTTTTTGAACATTTTGACATATTTTAATCTTAAGCGGATCTTCCTCTACACTCTATACAACAATATTTTAGGTCGCCATTTTGGATTCAAGATGGCGTTTTTTTTTAAATTTCAAAATATTTTTTAACATATTATTTATACCAATATATCTGCTGTTTCTAGCTCCAGTAGTTTGGCCTGGAAATTTTGATAAGTTAGTCAGTGAATGAGTCAGTGACCATGGAGTTTTATATATACGGTATTGGACTCGCTTCACGCCATCCCGTCGTGGGTTGCATCTTTAACTTGGAGAGTTTTAGGGACTGTAGCCTCTTTATCGTAACCAGAATTACCGGTGGACTGCGCCCCCATGATGAAGATCTGCTTCCATGCCCCCCAGAGGCTGCTATCCTATTAGGGACGTTTGACCCATTTATGGTACTCTTGATAATACACCTTCATACTTAATTCGTTTGTCTAGCTTCAGTGATGTGGAATGTGGGTTTCTGGGCGACCATTTTGGATTAAAGATGGCAACTTCTTTAATGTTTTAGGTAGATTTAGAAGAAAAATATACCTATTGAGATCGATACGATATGAAAGTATATATATATATTAACACGCTAGCGGCCATAATTTTGAAGATATTTGAACCAAATGTTGTTTCTAGGCTTAATAGCTCGGTTTAGTTCGTTAATGAGCAAAATCGGTCGCCATCTTGGATCCAATATGGCCGCCGAACCCATTGTTGTATAGAATACACAGCCTAAACCGCTGGGGCTATTGAAATCAAATTTGGCATAAAGGTACAACATCACTCTTTGATTACGAAAATGTTACCTAATGAGTTCAAAGACGCCATCTTGGATCCAAAATGGCGGAAGTAAGAAATCAATTTTCCATATCGTTTTAGCTAGAGACACGAAATTTGACATAAAGGTGTATTGACACTAGTAGTTCAAGAAAATATTACGAAATGTTGAAAAAGTCGCCATCTTGGATTCAAAATGGCCGCCGAACCCATTGTTGTATAGAATACTCAGCCTAAACTGCTGCAGCTAGAAATATCAAATTTGGTAACACTATACATTATTATTTGTATGTTACTAAAATATTACATGATGTATCCAAAGACGCCAACTTGGATCCAAAATGGCGGACCTAAAAAAACATTTTCCACACCGTTGGAGCTAGATATACGAAATTTGACAAAAAGGTGCATTATGACGAGTAGTTTAGGGAAATATTACATTTCGGAAAAGTCGCCATCTTGGATCCAAAATGACCGCCCAAAACCCCATTTTGCACACCGTTTGAGCTGGATAAATGAAAGTTTACTTGAAGTTGTACCATCACAAGTAGGTCACGACAATATAAGAAAACTTTCAAAAAGGTCGTCAAATTGGATCCAAAATTTCCGCCCCAAAAACCCAATTTCCAAATCATTGTAGGTAGAGAAACGAAATTTTCTTTGAATGTGTATGACCAATAATAGGTTACAATAAATGGGGCAAACCTTCCTTTTGGGGGCGCAGCCCCCCGTGGGAGGGCACAGATGGATACGATGGTGGTTTAGTGCTGCAGTGAGATTTTGGTTAAGATAAAGGAGGCGCATCCTCTCAAAAGCACTGAAGTTGGGGGTCTGGGGGCAGCGCTCGCAGCGAAGTAAAGCGAGTATATATTTATATATATATAT
>JAGDQP010059177.1:0-12425 GCA_022664845.1 Lepisma saccharinum | reverse complement strand
AATTTCGCACTCACTCGTCTCATTTGCAAATTATCGGTTAAAATGCTTTGAACGGACCCGTACAAGATGTTCAGTTCTTCGGTAAGTTCCCGAATAGTCACTTACCTGTTTGAACGAACCATTGTTGCAACTTTTTTTTATTATTATTTTGCACGTTTTCGTCTGTTTTTGAGGTCGAAGGACCGTTGCTCCTTTTCAACCGACTCATTTTCGCTTTTAAATCGCTCATACCACTTCTAAACAGAGTCACCACATCATCGCCATACACTGAGTTTAACATTTCATGAGCTTTTTTGGCATTTTTTTTTTTCAACTTTAAATAAAACTTAATGTTAACGTGTTGTTCGAAATCCATGATGCGTGACAGACACGGTAAACACGACCTCACTCTTCCGGCTCTGGAAGCCCACTGACAAGTCACAACTTGTTTAAACTTGACACTGACTATCTCAACGGATCAGGCTATTGGACTTATTACTTGAAATGGATGTGGCATCACCAGTTGCTGCTATAAAAATTCATTCACCGTATTTTTTTATCACACCTTGTATAATGTTTTGTACACCATAAGCCCAAAGTCAAGATAATTTCAGATAAGAATTGAACAATAAGTATAGTACAGATCTAATTCGATGATTATGGTGGTTACAGTACTTTACATACTTACTTTTCTCCTCCCTACATGGAATGCATTTATGAATCTTATGCAATTTTCAACTTCATTTTTCGTTATACAGAGATTCTTTGTAACACAAGAAAGGCATTTATAAAGTTTTGTATCAACTTGAGGGTATGTTTGCTTCTTGGTATCCATCCATCTTCCATTCTGTCTATCTCCATCTCTTTTTCATTCTCAATCAAAAGGAGCAATATGAATTACACGAGCTTCTAAATGGGCGTACATAATAGCACTTGCTGACAAATGAAAAAAATCTGTGACATGGAGAGTGTTCAGAAAATAGCTGTTGTGGGTGTAGCTGTAACTTTTAGACAGAACACAGGTGAAATACAGGGTAACAAACTAGGTTCGTTTATCACTGACTCTGACTTTATAATTGACTGTGGGGCTCTTACTTTATAGTTAATTGACTATGCTCACAAGAGAATTACAATTTGAAGGGATAATCGATTGTGATGAACCCACTCTAAGCAGCAAGCCCTCAATTATACACTTTCCTCGAATGTTCAAATGCAATCCTTCGATTGTTGTCAAGTTGTTGCCCCATTTGTGATGATTACATGCTTCCTTTAAATGCATCTTATTTCAAAACTACGCATTTTCTGAGCATATGTATGTTGATAAAGTGGGAATTTGGTTAGAATTGACCTAGATTTTCTCTACTTAACAATTCCGGTGGATGAGTTGTTGCGTTAATAGCCTTCAATCGAAAGGTCCGTGATTCGATTTCTGGTCAGACATGTTTCTAATCCTCTTCAGATTCTAGGTTTCATCCTTAGACATGCCCATTTTTAAAAGGCAATCCTTAGACATGCCCAAGACAAACCAGCTTCGAATCACGTTTCTAAGGGATCTCCAAGCAACATGGGAGTCGTAATCACCGTCATCACTATCTTGAATGATCATCCCGCAGGAGTGAATTGCTCTTATCCAGCTTCCATGTATACGATGGGAGGGGAAGTTTGGATAGTGACAAGTTGCATGGTTAGTGAACCACTCTGCCTTCGACTCAAATAACGACTTGTGATTTTCGATTGTGGATATATAACATCAATCGTTTATAACCACAATGGTTAAAAATAATGTATATCATTCATATAAAAGGAATCGTTGGGAATCAAATTATCCATATCAAAGAATAGTTAAAAATTCAAAGTCCTTCACATCAAGAAGTCATTAGAAATTGAATATAATTTAAATAGAAAAAATCATTTTAATTGAACATCCATAATAACAACAGATCGTTTAATATCGATATTTCGAGTTTCAAGTGTCCTCTGAATATTTCGATATTGCAAAATATCGATATATCGAGATTTCGCACTAATCTAGATTCAAACCCGAGTTTGATTACCGTGTTAAGATCCCGTTCTTACAAGGAAGGGTCATGAAAGCGTCAAACGGACTTCTGAATCAAACATAGTCTATTCGAAAGAGATAACAGAGACATGTTCAGGGGCAAAAAATAGGTACCATGGACAACGGGGTAGTCCCCTTTGCCCCATAAACCCTTTTAAAAGAAAGCCATTTGAAGTAAATTTGAGACTCTTACTTAAATAGCTATTGCATCAACACTATTCGTCGGAGAGTCATGGTTCATACCTCATTCTCTGCAGAATAAACCAAGCATTCCAAAAGTACCATGCATTTGCGCCCATAAAGTATGCGGAAAGGGAAATTCGGAAGAACTTCGCGAAAATTCCCCCCAAATTCCCTTCTTTCAACTTTGACACGAAAATCAAGCTACAGGAGACACCGAGCATAGAAAAATCTAGTGTTATGTAGCAATTTGAATTGGCAATATTGAACCACAAGATAGGGGGTTACAAAAAGAAGAAGATTAATTCATAGTGGAATTGAGTTGTGCTGACCTGAACGAAAAGTTCTTCTCAACTACTGCCTCATAGACTTTCAAATGTTGTGGCGTGTCATGTACTGTGGCTTCCTCGAGTTCATTACAGGTATGCTCACGGCGAGAAACTTGTCTTCGGTTAATTGGGTGAATGTGGCCACCCTCGCTCACTCACTCACTATGTGCTAGATATGCCTTACCGGGAGGTGGAATTCTCAACAGAGATTTTCTTTTTCTTTTTTTTCCTTTCACAGCATGGAGAAAGAAAAAAGCAAGTGCGGTTTACTTGCAGCGGAACGTGCAGGAACCTCTTTTCTAAATAAGAGAGAGAAAAGGAAAGATCAACAGCCACATTTGACTGATATGAAGTTCAGTAGAGCTACAAAATTTGCAATTAATGGCACTCCTTGCTCCCACTTTTTAACATATTTCAAAATATTGTAAAATCTAAGAGCACTATTAAAAAGTTTAGAACATAATGTACTAGTACTTACAAATGACTATGAAATCCTATGGGCAGCGATCTTGAAATCTTATCCATAGATACCTATTTAAAGATTAGGACGTCATTATTTAATTGAAGTCTCATTACTTGAGGTCGCTACCCGTTATTATTAAAAAATTATAGTGCTCTTAGATTTTGAAATATTCTGAAAAAATGTTAAAAATATGGAAGGTGGACGCGAGGAAGGCTCGTAACGGTAAACCATTTGTCCTTGGTATAAGGGTGTCATCATATGGGAAGGTTTTATCCTTTTATTAGCTGGCAATTGGTAACTGTTGGACTAAGCCTGTCACGTCTGGGAGATGATGCCCCTCACGATCACTTTTCCGGATGTAATGGTCAGGGTCTTAGTTGAGATAACATTCCGGCATTTTCCTGGTGAAATATCCGTGGTAAACCTCAGTCAGAGTAGCCAGTAACGAGATTCGAATCTGTGAGTATCTTCATTTGACCATCCGAAATCCTTGATCAGTTGCATACATCTTATGGTACGAATTCACCATTCATATATACGAATGGTATATAAATGTCTTCTGAAAAATTTCAGAATTCAACATATCGATAAGTTTTTATTTGATGCGGAAATTGGAAAATCGCACACGCGAGGTTTAGGTACATGGAGATTCTATTCTGCTGTTCATTGTTAGGTAGTGATGATTTTATCTGATTGTGGGCAAGAGTTTCTTGCTATGTCGAAATGCTTTTACTTGCTGTCTGAGCGAGACAACAAAACACTACACGAATTTTGTGCAACAGGAACAAAACAGGCAGGGCCTGGATTTTTAGGATTTTGTGAATATCGTTTTAGGCTTTATAAAGAGTTGGTTTAACCCATTCTAGAATTTTATCCTTTTTCTACCACACATGAGTTAAACTGCCAAATATTTGCATTAGAGTTAAATAAACAGCAAGTAAATTTTAGCTGCCAACACGTTTTTCTTGTTATACTAACAATTTATTGAACAAAAAGCAAAGAAAAACTTTTAAGAAAGAAATCAATATTCAAAGTTCCTATTTTCTTAATATGTTGTTTAAGATTACCATACAAAACAGAAACTTGTAGTAGCACTCACAAATAACCTCCTTTCTGTACTAAACATGAACTGCACTCCCTTTTTTTTTTTTACATTAAATCTTAAACGTAATCTGTTAGATCACAGTAACAAATTTATTTTTAACGCGGCATTCGTTGCTAAGTTGCGTTAAAATGAATAGCTTTACTTTCTTAACTCAGACACTGTACTACTACACGCAATTACCAGTTTCGCGGTACATACTTTGCAAGACTTCACACACCCAACGAAGAAAAAAAAATTGAGTTTCATTTAAGGCCTTTAGGCACAAGAAAACAGCAAAAAAGTGAAAGAAAGTTTAAAACAAATGAACATTCGTGTACATTTTTCCTATTAACAGCAGAAGTTTCATGTATTAATACCAACTTTTCTTCTTTTTCCTGAAATGTTCACTCTAGCCTTTTTTTTATATAGGACCCATAGAATTCGCACATTTGATCAAGAAATGACTGAAACAAAAATATACACTACAGTACAATTCCTTTTAGCAAGTAAGGAATAAAATAATTTGAAACCTAAGAATCCGGGCCTTTGTTTTCTTTTATTTTTATTTTTTGGACGTACATTTGCAATTATGTTAAGTACAATGATGAATTAAAATTAAGATTCAGACATCTCCAGTGATTGATTCATTTTTGTTTCTTTTCTATGGGAAAAAAATTAAAGCGCTCGGACAGTTGTGGAGTAATAGAGAATTGTGTTGCTTGCAGGAATGGACATTCAGAGAGTGAGTGTAAATGATATTGTAACGTTAAAAAATAGTGCGATAATCGGCTTAATTCCTCTTATATGAGAGACCGATAATAGCTATTAGGGTCGAGAAGCAATTACTTTTCTCCCCCACACACTATCTCTGTTTTTAGTTTTTTTTTTACCTTTCTCCCTCTTTCGTTCCTTAGTCAATGAAAGATATGTTAAACCATCTGTTCTTGATTTTGTCATTTTTTTTTTTGCATTTATTAAAACTGAGTAAAATTATTTTCTACTCCCAGTACTTGGAAGACAAACTATCCTTGTGTTTGACAGGCAGTTAAAAATATGTTTTACTGAAGAAAAGTGAAATAAAGCAAGTAAATTTGAAAATTATATTTTTCTGCACACTAAAACAGTACACAGACACACACTCATAGACATTTAGTTTTAATAGCTTATATGTTTTTTTTTTGTTTTTTTTTTTAAAAATATCCCGCTTAATGTGTTGTCTTGAGTACGTCAATCAACATCAAAACCTGCTGTTCGATTTTCTTTACTTAGGGTTGCTCCGACACTTCTTTCTCTTCGCCTGAATATTTCTCTCTCTCTCTCTCTCTCTGCCTCTCCTCCTTGATCGTTACAAACAAACCAACAATGTACGAGAGCCACACCTTCTCATTAAGTCTGAACCAACCGCCATCAATCAATCCATTTTCCTATTTTCTTGTCTGTTGCTATTTCTCCAAGTCTCCTTCACCATCCTCATTCTCTAGCTTTTTCGTTCAATACGTTGCAGTTAGTAGCTTCCAGCAAAATTTCTTTTTTCTTACAGCTTTTGCGAAGAACCACTCGGTTCACCAACTTGTCCTGACTCTAAACAAGATATTTCAGAAACTACTAGAAGGATTCTAGCAAAACTTTGTACGTAAATTAAACATAACCTTTAAACAAAAGTTAGGAAATTTGGGTTAGTTATTAATGAGATCAGTGACGTCCAACAATGTCATTGAAAAATAGCAATTTGATTCAGATATTGTATATATTATTTCCCTCCTAACCTAACCCAACCCCTTTTTCCTTCTATTCCTTCTCACATACAATCCAACAGTAAAAAATAATATCTTTGTTCACTTTACACCGTGCAAAAGTAAAAGACCAGAAACTGCAACTACCTAAATCTGCAATTATGTCTTCATATTACATCAGCGTATAAATTGTGTGGAAATCACATAAAGTTTTGTTGATAAAATGCCCCAACACTAACATTTTGTTGTAGATTTTTGTGAATATATACCCTAACCTTTGAAACTCACTATATTTGAGGTGTTAACGAAATGTCCGCCCTAGGTGAGTCATGTCCAAAGGCCAAAAAGTCTACATTACCTGGTTAATTAAAGTAGTCACCGTCTGCAGCCATAAACTGTTGCCATCGCTCATCCAATGATTGTATTTCTGGACGTTCATCACGACCAAACCATTGTCTTGACCGTTTACGGTTGTCATAGCAGATCAATTTTTAATCTAAAGTGACAATCCGATGCAGGAAACCTTCCAGCTTATTCCTTACACTCAGAGGACTGCTCACCTCCAGTTGGCAACTTTTGCTGGATGGTGTCTACCCATGTGGCACCCATGAGTCCAACTTTTTCACCTTAGGGATCGCACGGAGCCACCGACTGACAGTGGCATGGTGTATGCCTAACTTGTCTGCAATGGTACGAACACTTTTCCGAGGGTCCGCTTCCATGGTGTTCTTGAGCAGCTGATCCGAATATGTTGTTGATCGGTGCCCATGGGGTTCATTTTACAATGTTGTGTCACCGGAACAAAATTTGACCAACTAACGGCGAATGGTGCCTTCATTCGCCATTCCTGTCCCCAAATGCACTGTTAATATTTGTTGGGTCTTGCTGTGCAGAATGACCCAGTTCGTTTAACAACACACTCCCTCCTGACTGTTTAAGTAACCCAGCTTGTTTGCTGGACGTATACAGGGTCTGCGACGTTAGATGTGTGACCTCAGTCGATCCTTATGTTGTGTTGTTGATGTACGTTTCCCACCAGGAGTCAAAGCGGTCATTTCATCCGTACCAACCCAATAGAAAGCGGTTTGATGAATCAAACGTCAAGATTAAGAAGTTGCTCTGCTGAGGACCAGACGGCCATCTCCTCTAACCTATTCTTAGAAATTAAACGGGGCCTTTACACACATGGCTTCCATCGAACTCTGAGAAGTTCGATAGTAGAGTTACAAACAAATAAGTCGTATTAGTAATTCACTGCCACCATGATATAGTAGCTCCAGTATGACTGAGCTAAGTTTCAGTTATGTTACGCTCGGTTAGGTTAGATTCAATTAGGTCATATTAAATTAGATTTGTGTAAATTAAGTTGGAATATGTTAGGTTACGTTAATGTTTGATACCGTAATCAGATATTTATCCGAGCAAATCAAACTAAATACATATTGCTTAATTTAAGCTATTTACGTATAAATTAAAGCATTTACGATGATACGAGGTTAACTAATAATGAGGATTTGCACTTACGAAAGTATACAGAATTGTTTGCAAAGTTTAACCTTTAAAGTTTAAAAACATTTTAACTGTGATTCATTATGGTATGTCGAGGAGATCACTTTGTATTTTGCAAGTTAGGTTTGTTTGCGTTTTGTACAATATAACTGGAAATGTACACCAAGTGCAGTTAGTGTTTTGTTAAAGCAATGCAGCATAAATTTAATGTTACTTCACGTAATAGATGGCAGGCAAAAATGACATGAATTTCTACAGATATATTTAAATTAGAAGATATTCAATTATGAATGGAGAATACTGCTAAAACGAAATATGATATTAATTGCAACATGCTATTTGATGATGAGATTTTACGAAAATACTTTTAAGTCAATGTTTCATGCTTTAATATAATATGACTAAGCTGTGTATTGTATAAGGGTATGTAAAAGCTCTATGTTATTACCTGTAAAAAAACTTGAAGGGGATGTTTATTTCGATGTCCTAATTAAACTTCTTGATAGCGCAATTTCTACCTCGTTTTATTTTCAGCAGGCTCTTATGCCCGGTCTTGCTACAGTAGGTTTTTACTCTAGAACAAGAAACTATTAAAATTGAGAGTAGCCCCACCCATTGTGTATAAGCCTGGGTGCCTCCAAGTGGACACCTCAATTAGTTTATCGTTACACTCATGACGCCACTCGGAAGAATCTAAAAGGTACCCTGAGATCAATGAAGTAAAAGCTATTCCATGCTCACAGTTTATTCGAATATAAGGATTTAAGAATCAACGTCGGGTAATATTCAGTATCAGTAATGCAAGTCTATAGATTAATATTCTACACGTACAGCATCAACGTCTTATTATAACAACCATAGGTTTATTATCAAAGCTTCTATTGATTTCTCTATCTCTATTATCAAATTCATACTATCGCGCACATATGCGACGGAGTGAAGCACTATATTAAGCGGTTTGTTCTCTCATACGATGGAGAGCGAATATTGGCGCTTTTTCACCGATAAACCATAAGAAAGCCGACCTTAAAAGGTACTTTTGCCCATCTCCTCTTTACCCGCTCACCTTACAACTCCCAAATATATCGCAAGAACTATTTGTCTAGAGATCAGCATATTTAAAGCAAAAATAATGTCAAAACTCAAGTAACCAATCAGAGGGATGTGAATTCTGAAACATTTGTGAAATGAAAATATGCTACCGTGGCGCGGTATTAGTGTGTGCTCCAATCTATTATGAACTCCTTCAATATTTTTAGTCTTTGCTGACTTCTTGAGGTGAGAATATAACATAGTAGAATACACTCAGATTCATAACAGATGGCCGATAAGTTCATAAAATTGAGAACTTTTCAAAGTCCAAAAAGTTGCACATTAATATTTAATCATTATTTAATTTAGATAAAAAATAACCTTATTTGCGGTGACAATAACGTTATTTGCTTCAGTGTTCTCAAATTTTCCAATTTGTGAAGTTTAGACTTGTCAACCTAGAGAAGTGCTATTGCGTGAGGTTTGCCAACCTGGAAGGGTAAAAATGCGTTAGTAACGAAAAACATGCCAAAGAGTTACAACAGAGACATTAAAGAACAAACACGGTGTACGGTAATAAGTAATTTCAGTTTTCAGAGTAGGTCCTACCACAGAGTAAAATACGTATTTTACTCTGTGGTCCTACTTAAAAAATCTAACCGTATTATAAAAGTTACTGAAATAGTTTACGATCTGATCAGTTCAACAATTCTTCTACATACCATCAGTGTTCGATTTGAAGGGAGGGGGATTGAGATTTCCCTCTCTCTGCGATAATCTTCCCTATCTCTGTTTTCCGAAATATTCCCCAAACCTGGGATATGAACGGATATAAAATACGGTTTTCGACATTCTGAGAAAAAAATTCCCCGTTCTGGAAATTGTACAAATCGGACACTGCATATCATACATGTAGATAGGTAATAACAAGGAACGAAAATATATATCATCAGTTCAATTTTTAATTAAATAAACAATAAAAAAAAGTTATGTTTACTCGATACTAGGCCCTACTTTTCATTTGTGTTAATCGTTGCACAACTTGGTAGCTTTTTGGTCAGTCTTTAAAACTCCACTGGAAGGTTGTACACCGGCCAATGGTATGAGCCCTTCTAAACCACACTCTCTCTCACAGAGTTATGTTTATACCAAGCAAGTGCTGCTATCGAGTTGCTACCATAAGCTATCTCGCAATATCTTGCAATGCTGTAACTCTAGAAAGTAAAAAAAAATCGTCTTCACTTTACAGCGCGAGCTTTAAATTTTGCAATTACCTCAAAATGTGTGAGTTTGCAGGTTCTTTGCGTGAGAGCGTGAGTTGATGCTTGAATGCGTGTGACCCACGCATTTTGCGTGAGAGTTGACATGTTTTGAACTTCGAAAAATTGTCACCGCTTATTTTCTGTGAATCTGTGCACACACACGCACAAATATGTGTACCCCTGGGATTTTTCCAGTCTAGTCACCCTGTAGTTACGCCACTACTGGTAACCATAATACTAGAGTCAATAATTGCATATGTACTGTACAAGGAGGTAAACATTTTAAAGAATAAATCTGCTATTCTTACCCAGGAAACTAAAATAAACTCACTTCTTCCAGTATGTCTTATGGATGAATTGAATAATGTCTTGCGTGAGTACCCTTTACACAGTTAATGCAATATAACAATCTAGCTGACATCATAAATGCAGGAATAGACTCTTAAAATCTTCACAACAACGAACTTTTTAACGACCGCTTTCGTGATATTCAAAAGTTATAAACCAATGAGTTTCCGGCGCCTTTTGGCCTTTCTTACGGTAATGAAAATGGACGTTGTAATGATTTGTTGAACATCAGTTAAACCATTTTGTTCATAATGTTCTCATGGAGAGGAAAGCCTACCATTCTGAGTGCTGGACATTTATGACTACTATGATATAAAACCAAGAATGATGCTACATTGAGTCTTACTTGCCATTAATACTCTTCAAGAACGTGCAGTAGGTTTAAAGGGAAGGAGAATTAAAGTTATTTTAATAAGAGAACAGCAATATCTAACCAAAGTTGCCTAAAGGCCTTAAAAATTATATCTAAATGATATAGGCCTATGCATATATGTATTTCCGATCGACAGTGGAGTGAATATTATACATGTACCTAGTGTTTTAATGCCCCTGGAAACGAAACTGATTATAATTTAAAGATATATATTTTTTCTGAAAACTTTGGAAATCTTTCTTTAGCTAAATTGACGGTATTAAGTTTATATTAACATTTTAAAAATCAAGTTTAATCTGCCTTCTATACTTGGAATCTCTGAACTTTTCGGCCTTGTTTGAAACTTGAACTAATATCTCCTGAAGTATTGAGTACGTTTCTAAAGCAGATGCAGATTATTTAGTCTAGATACTTTGGAGGAGTCCTTTCCTACCCTTCTTGAAGAGGAAACGTCAGTGTTTTGTTTTAAAAAATAGGAGACGGTAGTGTTTCCAACTGTGCCTCTTTTTCCTCTTGCGTTTTGAAAATCTTTAAGTTATGAAAACAATTATTTGCAAATATACCTCATAAATACGTACTTTTCGATCAATTTCAAATACCAGAGCCAACTTCTGACAGTGTTCTTATTATAATGAATAGCTATGGAACGAATGCGTTTATTAACATAATCGTCTCCGAAGACAGAACACTATTGATGATTTTCGTAGTTTGTGCTACAAAACTCTTCAAAGTAAATTGGTGGAATGCTATGACAAGCCACCATCAGTTCACTTTGCCCAGATCATAAACTACACTAGTGACCTAAATTAAAGCAAAACGAAGCAATCTCCACAGACGTTATATATTTCTTGAAACACTTGGTGTTACAGGAAGGTATGTATGAGTATGATATACAACGAAATCAAAACTGCAAATAAACAGCATTTATACTTGAAAAATACAGAATATCATGGTTGCAATATCGCAAACGGATACGAGCCAGAATTATAATAATAGAATCAGAAAACGTAATAAAGTGAGAAACCCCAAAAATGAAGCTTAATATGGTATATAGTCACATCTATCAGCAATACAAGTCTGACAACAATGCTGCATAGTACGGACAGATGCAGCGAGAAGATCTTGTATCAGTAGCTCCCATTATTCACGCGGAGGTATGCTGAGAGCATCAAATGAGATGGTGGCCGTGATTGCGAAGCAACTCGCCTTGCTAGGTTGTCCCAAGCATGTTCAGTTAGATTTAAGGCCGATTAACGCACTGGCCAGTCTAAAAGGGCAATAGTTCCAGTTTCAAAAAAAGTCGTCCACCAATACAGCTCTATGAGGGCGGGCATTGTCATTGATCAGGAAGAAATTTTCTCACACATGCTCCCGAAACTCTCTCAAATATACTCCATTCACCCTGGTAATTTCGCGTAAAGGCTTTCTTCAGGTGCTGCTAATGCTGGCCCACAATATCACCCCACCACTTCCGTGTTGATTACGTTCCATGATGTTGGAAGGATTATATCCTGTTCCCTGTTCTCCCCAGATGATGACTATAGAGTAAACCAGGACTCATCACTAAACAATACGAACGTCCAATTTACATCTGCCCAATGACTATGATCTCGACAACATTGTAGACGGTCAATTCTCTGATCAGCGTTCAAAGGCACACAAACTACCGGTCACTTTGCATACAGTCATCTTTCACCAAGTCTTCTATCCATAGTTTTCCGAGTTATCTGCCTTCCTGTTTCATCAGCGTGGGCTGATGCCAGTTGACGGATGCTACTCCAATTGTGGCGCCTGGCTTTTATCAGCAAATAACGATCTTCACTTACAGATACAAATCTTGAATGTCCTTGATTGGTCTTCTGAACGTGTCAATCAACAGTCTCCAAGGACGATTAACCACTGAGGAATTCACTCTGAGTTTTCTGACTTCTTTGGTCTGTGACTGTACATCTTCAAGTCTTCCAATCGTCCTCCAGCGTAAAGCGTCATTTCACAGTCGTCTTTTAATCATTTCTAAGCTGTTCAGTATCACTGGTATCATCTGCCTTTAAGAAACACTTATAATCAACACCTT
>JAGDQP010059175.1:0-10020 GCA_022664845.1 Lepisma saccharinum | reverse complement strand
TTTGGTAACTTTTGTAACATGTTGCTTGTATTTACATGTTTGTGAGTGTGCGTCTGTTCGTATATGCTATCTGCTCAACTGCTGCTTTACTTTGCCGCACGAATGCGGAATAAATATTTTTCTTCTTCTTTTATTTTTTTATTTTAAGCTATGCATGATTTTTCTTTTCTTTTGCGGTTATGCGCATCCTTACAGGCTTGAAGGCTGAAACCTCAAATAAGGAAATATGTGCCAAAGATATTGTATTCACCATCATTTCTGCAGCAAACAGAAAGATGCAGAAGGCAAGATACAGGAAAGGAGGCGCTAGTGGGAGCGATGAAGGAAAGGAAGCGTCAGTAGACATACACGAGAGCGATAAACAGGTGAGAGACTCAATTCATTTAGGAAGATGCATTTACTTGTAATAAAAAGTTTATTAGGTTGGTTCACAAGTGGTTTTTCAGGGTGAAAATCAACTTTTCATACTCCAAAATGAAAATTGTGTAGAGGATGCGCAGAAGTACTTGATTTGAGTTGTATGCACCTTTCGCCCAGCCCAGTATAGGAAGGGGAGAGGATGTGGAATTAAAGTTGACCAGGGCCTACTGTGGAGGTACCTTCCGGACATTAGCCTGGTGTGAGAAAACGCAATGGAAACCTCACTTGAGTGCCATATTTCGCTTGGATCGCACAGGATATGCTTTAATTAATAATTCGTGTTTCAGAGGACAGTTAGTGTGCATCTATGTGAAGTTTATAGTGTCGTATGTAAATTATGTTCCCTCTTCTACGAGGTTAAAATAAGGGATTAATTGAACAGAACGCTTACTACAGAAGAACTACCTGGTTCTTTAATTGTAAGTTCTCATAAGGAGTATTTCTAAACCCGGATGTTGTCTCCAATAGAATAAATGGTATGCTTGTTGTACGTGAGTAGTGATCTTAGGTAACTTGAAAGAATTGGTAACTGAAAGTATTTTGATCAGTTACATATTGCGCTATAGTGATAGGCTATAGTTCTACGATGAGAAAGGGACCGGAACTAGTCTAGGGTGCGAAATCGTGCTGGGCCAGGGAAGATTTCCCTCCCAGTATAGATTGTCAAGACTAGTTTCCCCGATGGGCAGTTTACAGGGGGGGTATTTTATTGTTAGTGTGAAATCTTTTAATCTAGCCTCAGTCTTTACATACGTTTATACGTTTACACATTCCGAATTTAAATTTATATTTCGCCAGGTAACCCCCACTGAAATTTCATATCCTCCACATCAACCTCCCTAGCCCGTCATGAACTACTGTATACGACCTTAATTTCTTTCCACATATTCTCTTCCATCTGGAAGATTGAATAAGATATATATATACTCTTTCTTACCACAAATCGCCCAGATATTTTCCTCTTGGGCAACCTAGAAGAAAGTTATTCGCGTATCTTCCATTTATTTGGCCATGATATGCACAGTGACCTCTAGTTTTAACTACAGAGGACGTGATAAGCCGAAATAGGATATATATGCAGAGATACATAGGGAAGAGATTTCACCATCATGGAAACGGACTATTATTTGTCTACAGGCTTATGGCGAGTGAGTTTTAAACTAGCGCTATCCAATATCTTCAGAGGCAATCGGAGAGCTTCGTTTTTGTTCGTGTTTTCCTCTTACAAAATTGTCGTCTGCGTCCCCAGAATCAGCGTGAGTTGTGAAGATCAAGCATGAAATAAATGCTACAACGTTGCCGCATCTACGCTCGGCATTTTCAGCTCACTGTGACAGACTGCAACTGCATTCTTGTTGACAATGTACATGAAACTTGGTAACAATATTACAGGGACAAGACACTCACGCTGCCACCGCTTCAAGAAAACTGAACTCTTATCTGGTGCTTCAAAGCACTCAAATAATCAATGACCCCAAATTTTGTCCTTATTGGCTGCCCTGTCGCAGTTCTTCGTAGTTATTCAAGGTTATTCACCATAAGCCCTCGGACAAAGTATAGCATTGCGAAATAGTGGAATTTATTCCCCTCGTGTGTGCAATTCTCCCCCTCTCCCAAATGAAAATGAAAATACCTGCCAAAAGTATATTTAATGGTGGCAAACTTTCTTCGTAAGTGGAAAGTTTGTTAGTGTTATATGATCATCAAAGATTGAAATGCTATCCTTATAAAAGTGTCTTTCTCCAGAAGTTTTAGGTAATGACCCATTATAATGCGATAATCTTATGAGCATCAAAATAAATTCTCAGGTTAATATGAATCATCTGAAGGTTAATATCGTGATATGCAGTATATCCGAGCATATTCAAATGTTCTCTACCTAAGAGCTCTAAGGAGTACTCCGATATTACAGGTTTAAATGTTAATCATAGAAAAATTGAATAAGAATATGACAATTCTCGGTACTCTAACGTGGTGGTCATATATTATCGTTCATAAATTAATCGTGAACCTTAATCAAACCGAACGTTAAGTTCGGTCCATCCTAAGGCATCATTCAAGTATTACGTAAGCACTCAAGTCAAGCATTGCTTATTTTTCAGACAACGGGAACGGGGATCAGAGCAGTGCTTACTTAAGGTCCATCCTAAGGGATCATTCAAGTATTACGTAAGCACTCAAGTAAAGCATTGCTTATTTTTCAGACAACGAGGAGGGGGATCAGAGCAGTGCTTCCTTAAGGTTCTCATAAAAGTATGTATGCGTATATTTAAAGATTTAGGCAGTCTTTTGTACTACGAAATAACGATAAGAAAGTAGACAAGTCTTTACGTTAGTACAAGTGAGGAAGTCGAGTATCAGCTTATTTTTGCTTACAAGGGGAGGGGGGGTCTAAAATGACTATCAATGTGCCTACGCAATACTTGAACGACCCCTAGGTTCTGTGTGTGTAGATAGAAATTAACATTTTGTGCAATATCATATTGCACTAATATATTGTGTATATTATCCTAAACTGAAGAATATTCTTTGATTTCTCAGGCGTGTGAAAAGGAGAAACAAACGGAAGCAGTAAGTACTTCTGAAGGAGGACAACACCAGCAGCCTCTACCTGGAATGGAAGATCAGAAACTCTCCGTGGCTTCCTCTATCCTTAGTTCAGTTATTTTATCTGGCAACATTGTCAAGACCATGCATGCAAGTCCTGAAGCGTCTAATAGTGAAGCAGTAGGAGGTGATAGTGTAAATACGTCAAGCGATACTTCAACATTGAACGCATCAATTTCTGATAGTCAAGAACAAGAACAGCAGCAGCAGCAACAACAACAACAACAAGCAAATGAGATTGCGAATAAAATCAGGCAGAAGTTTCCTCCACCTTGGCCTGCAAATATTGGCGATGAAATTACCATTCGTACATATGCAGGACTGAATGCCACAACACAAGAGCGTATTAAGAAATTCGAAATGGAAACGAAAGCTATGTTGCACAGAGATATAACCAAACATAAAATTGATGTAGAGAAACGGGAACTGGAGAAGCAGCGGATAGAATTAGAATGGCAACAAGCGAAACATGAATTGGAAAGTGACGACATTTTGGATCAAATAGCCGATAATCCATCTGGTAAGTAGTTTTCCATATCTCTCTCCCTCTGTCACTGTCCAAATATTGCAAATTTCTTTGCTAGTAAGCTGTTTTATTGTTGTAAATGCGGGATACTGTTCCATACAAATAGATACTAATTCCTTTATGCCTTTTATTTTACCTTGTATAATATACGCATCATATGCGATGTCAGAGTGTTCGAGAGGTTAGCGCGCTTGCTTTCTTAGTGCATGGTAACGGGTTCAGTTCCCGGTGGGGGTGGGGTCTCTTGAACTGTATAGTTCGGAACCCACTTTACCAAAAACTGTAGGTCACGTCCTTAGAAACTCACCAGGTCGTTTAGGAATAACAATTCAATCAATGTACATCATATAAGCCTCAGGAATGAATTTTTCCCCTGTAAATTCTGTAAATGCTCGGTGTTTTTCAGGGTAGTATCACGTTTAATCTGATATCATTTGACACATACGTGCTTTACCTCTGAAAAACAATTTTAACAATGCTGAAAGTTCTATTGAGATTTTTTGTGCTCTTTTTGGAATATTATTATTGTAATACTGAACTATTTATACAGTGATAATCATATTTATATATATTGTAGTTGCTTGTGTATTCTTTCTACTTTGTATTGGCTGTTTACTCTGGTTTCAGTGTAAAATGGCTGAATATTGTGTGTGAAACACTAATTCATAAGAGAAAAGGAAAGTTTCATGGTCATTCTGTTATTTTTCAGCCATTGTGAAGAAGCTGCCAGACATTGCACACAGATTCTCAAGTTTAAAACCGATGGACCGAACCTCAGGATCTGACACCCTTTCACTGTCATCGGAACATTCATCCTCTTCGTCCATTGTAATGTCGTCCCTCCCACCGGCACGACCCTGTCCTGATCGTACAAAAATGTTAACGTCCCAGTCAGCTTCGTCACTGCCTCCAGATCTCTCCCCGCATCATTCCACTTCACCGAACAAGGCTGGGCAGTTATCACCTTCCGCCAGGTATACTCAGACCAAGAAAATTGGATCAACGCATTTCTATCCAGAAAGTCCAAGGAGTGGACATCGTCCATCTGATGTTAAGGAACAAACAATGAAATTCGATGGAAGGTCAGGATCTGCGAGGACTGTTGGTTCACCTCACCTTTTACGAAGAGGGAATTCTGCTGAGAACCTTACTCAAGTGGGAAGACAGTGTTTTAATACGCAAAAGGTTGCAGCAAATGGTACACTGAAGAGGCTGAAAACTGGAAGAGAAGAGGTAAGGAACTACAATAATTAATTACTTTAAAATTCTGTACAGGTTTTGTGGAGTCGTTGTAAGGGCGCTAGAAAAGTAATTGTATTCAGTAATTATGAAGTTTTAGTCTGGCATTTACATGTGGTTTTATGTTTACAACCGGGGAAACGTTGCTTAGACGGCCTCGGGGGCTTCAGTTGTTGTGTATTGTATTGTATAAGAAGTTTACTTCCTGAAGCCGTGACATATCGTTTATAAATGTCTAATCCTAGTAATAAGAAGAAAATTGTTGCATATTTCTCAAAGCTACCCAGTTCTCGTAGACAGGATCGTTTACTAAGTGTTCCGGAATTTCTCAGCGTGCAACAGGAGAGTGCCGAAATGGTACATTTAAGAAGGTCCTATCCCGATAAGAGTATTCGGCGCGAGACGTCATCGTTTCAATTTGTGAAGTGCTTAGGTCGTAGTCCATACATTAAAATTTTTTAAAACAATCTAGAAGTTTTCGTTAAAATAATAATAATAAAAAAAAACCTGCAACGATTGCAGTTTTAACTAGAGTGAATCTCTTCATTCATGAATCATTGGTATGTGTGTTAAATTCTATGAAAATTAGATACCGGTTATAGAATACTTGTGTGCTATTTGTGACCTTTTTTTTATCACATAAATTTGACTAATCTAAATCTGACTCATTGATTCATAACAAGTAACATATCTACGCTGATTTTTTCAGTACCACCCACTTTGGTCGAAAAATGACTTTTCTGTATGGTTCATCTCGCATTCTGTTAAAGCAGCTACCTTCGAAGGAGTTCTTCGTATCGTGAGCAAATTGTGGTGTAATATCGACAAGAATAATACCGTGTATGCTGGACTTCAATTAAAAAATTAGTGCGTTTTTTTTTTTTTTTTTTTTCTCCTGTAAAATTTACATTTTGCGAATTAGATGATATTGTAAAATCTGCGACAATGTAGACTAAGGACTTTTTCTAATCATAGCTTTTAGTTTTTCGTTCTTTAATGATTTCTTTTTGTATGACGGTTCATAAAACATTTGTGGTGGGTGAATTTCACCAGTCTTTGTTAAGAATTTAACAAGTCGTTAAGTAACTTTAAGCGGTTTGAGATTCATTGAATTCACTAACTAACGATTCGTGAAATTCTTAACGAAGGATGGTGAAACCCACTTTTATATCTTGTTTTGAACATCATAACTAATGGATAACGTAATCCTGTTTTCAGACTGAGGGTGTCCAGTCCCACCCATTAAGTTCTGTTCGTTGTGGATCATTGGATTCTTTACAAGAAGCTTATTGTTTGGAGAACAAGGACAGACCAAACAGTGACATATCTGATGATGGTAAGTAATTTATATTATAAGCTATGTGTTTTCATTGTAAAGTGTGAAATCGTGTCATGGAGCACCAGTAATTGAACGTAGTTGCACAGACAACTCTTAAGTTTCACGGCACGTATTTTTCTTTCTATACACTGAACTGTGAAATGTGTGGATATTATTATTATCCAGGAAATATGTCTTGTATGGAAAATAATGTAGTGAATGTAGCGTGAACAAAACTGACTTCATTTTGTGTGGTGAGGCGTATTTCTAATAAAAGAGTATTCTTTAATAGAGGTAAAACTACAGTATAAGAGATACGTGTGAAGAGCGGAAATTTGAATTTTCTGTTAAGATATATTCGGGTAATACAGAAATAAGGGAAAGAAACATAAGATGAAGTTTTAACAAAGGGTCGTTCAGGTATGACGTAAGTATTCAAGATTGGGAAGGTGATTCGCGTTTTGCTTATTTTTCTGATAACAGGGGATCCGAGCAGTGCTTACGTAAGATTCTCTTAGAAGCATATTAACTTAGATTTAAAGATGTACATTTTTGGACTACGAAATAACAATAAGAAATTTTACAAGGCTTACGTAAGCACAACTGGAGGGGATCAAAATGACTAAAATTGTGCTTGCGTAATACTTGAAACTGCCCCCAAGTGAAAATCAGAGTTCGTTGGTATTTAAAAGATTGGAGGCTGCACGATGAATCAAGGAGGTAAGAAGTTGTATTACCTGAATTCATGAATTTGAAGAGACGCAACAGAAGGTGAAAGAGGAGGTAACAATGGTGAAAATATTGTCCTAATAGGCAAAGAATGTATTCGGAGTGGTGATGCGAGGGGAAAGAAACTAAGCTTGACTAACGGGGAGAGCGCAGATGTGATTACGACGTTTCAATCTTTTCTTCTCATTTGTGTGTCAGCAGTGAGCGCGCCGTTTGTTCAGTCGTGTTTGTCCCACTCTGTATTTGATGGTGGTCAGTTCAGACAGGGAAAACAGAGCTTTCTCGTGCGTCTTACTACAACGCAGCCTACTGAGGAAATAACATTCTACAATCGTGTGTAGACCGACAAAACGAAAGATACAGCTGTATTCTTCCCTTATTATCAGTGTAGTTAATTTCCTAGTAGTTAAGTTGCATTTATGAATCTCGTTTATATTTTTCTTGTAGCTTTATCAGCGTTCTCAGTAAAGTACAGTGTCATACTCAAAGGGAAACAGTCAGATGTTCATGAAGCGCAAGGCTCTTTCAGGAAATTGTTGGCTATTAATTTTTAGTCATATTCTTGATATTATTAAGTCACTTTGCCCAAACTGTCATTTAAATGTGATCTTTCAACCTGTTTTTGATTGTGGCAATTTTAAGTACGACATGCTTGTGTGTTTTTATGTGAAAAGTAAGACAATACTATCTTCCGGAGTAATTTCAGTGATCTATACGAAGAGATCTCCAATTCTCTGTGCAGTTTATGAACAAAATCCTCTTTTGTCATTGTAGCTTCACTGTTTCTTTGAAACATGCGCAACACTGTCAAACCTTCTCAAGTATTATGACAAATGAAACGGACAAGTAGTGCTTTGTAGTTAATATAGTCCTTAACATATTTTTTTTGTTCTATAATTGTGTTACGTCAGAATCCAAATTAGTTGTTATGTATCTTGCTTTCCGCGTTTGTATGGAACACGTTTCATTAGGGCAAAGTTGATTTTCGCTCACGTTCATCCATGCTTATTTATTTCTGGTCTGAAGTGACATCTAGGGCCTGAGTTCGTGTAAAGTCTTAGGGATTACGCTTTTCGGGCAGCACACTTGTAGACTCTAATCTAGATATCAACCATCCTGACATTCGCCTGGTGGTACTTACAAAAATCTTGGAAACCCTTAACCAGGATGGCCAGTATGGGCTTAGGTCGTAGAGGCTAGGTAAACTGTTACTTGTCTGTTACAATTTGACAGTGTTGTGTGTTGTAGTGTTTATATGTTAAACGTGAAAAGGGTCAAAGTAAATCAGTGTTGAACTTAAAATAATTCGTACATGTTGGGGCTTAATTGCTTCTTGTTTCGGAGCATAAACCCGGACACTATTCTACGCTTATCTATATACTATATGCTTATTTCGTGTGCTACAAAGGAGTGACCATCAATTTTCAAACACTGTGTTTTTACTGAGTGACATTTTGCTCCATACAGGCAGACGCAGGGTCAGAAAAAATGGTACTTCCTATCAATATGCTTCCTTCAGTCAAACTTCCGTAAAACATCAGTGGAGGTAAGGGTGACTACCTGGTGCTGTTCCCAAGCTAATACATTCTATGTGTTCTGCTTACTAGCTTCAAATGCACAGTGTTTTTTTGTATTTTGTGCGTCTGTCTGTTAATGTCTGTGTGCGCTTTCTATTCACAGCACTTCCCCAATGCCGGTTGTAAATAGACATAAAGTTTGATTCTTTTTTGTGCTGCTGTCCTTATTCAATGCCATTAAGCTATTAGTAATGCCATAAATGACCATGCTGTTTTTTTATTACATTACATTAAATAATCATCCATGTATTTTGTTGTTTAAGAGCATATATTTTTAAGAACTGTATAGTCATGTATGACTTTTTTGGTGGAGTTCCTTTTGAGGGTCAGACTTGATGCTTTTTTGTATGTGTGTGTGTGTGGACGGTATTATATACTTTCCCCCCTTTTTTATATTCAAGAATGATGACGGTTTTGAAATTTTTTTGTAGTGCATATATTTTTTTTTTATTGTATTATGTAAACAAAACCTTGTTTTTGCACATATTATTTAAGTCATCACAACATTTAGCATTCTGAAAGTTTTAGTTTTGACTATTGTGTAACAGCTAATTGCACTTTTCCTCCTATTTCTGAACTTAGTAATAGTGTTTAAAGGGTTAATGTAATTTATAATTGTCAGTATATTTTATGCCAATAGTATAAGCTCACCGGACAAAATCTAGGCACAAAATCTGGTTGAAATTTGTTTAGTATGGAGTGATACCGTCGAGGTAACAGCTACAACCTTCGGAGTGTTCTTCTGCAAGTAGGTTTGAAAGAACTTGCATTGACTTCTGATACAATTCTTGCCTAGTTGCGAAGCTGTTTGCCGTGACAATGCGTGACCTATGACTGGCATCTTCCTATCGTAATTCTGGTGACGATTACAAGTTCTCTAAGAGTCCACCGCTGCTAATAATTCCATATGACAGTACATGTTGACACTCCTGCAATATTTGATGGTGTTCTTTGAAAGGGCCAAATCCAGGAACTTCTTTTTACCACTCAGTCACGTGTAGTCTGTGACTCATTTTCGCTGAGCGAGCAACACATATTGCTGGGCCGCGGTGGTAGAGCGCTTATCTCGGGTGTTTGGGGTGATCGTTTCGATTTCTGCTCGTACATGTGAGTTTCGTGGTGGACAAACATTGTCCACGTGGGTTTTCTCGGGGTTCTCCCGTTTTCTCCCACTTTCTTCATTCCACTATTTCACTCATCACGACCTGTGCCAAAGTTACCTAAGGACCTTAAAAATTAAATTTAAATATATACACACGTAGCACATGATACAAACTCAGTTTTGAATCTTCAAATCTCGTCAGTCACGATGTTCCATGTGTAGTGCCATCTGTTGGTATCTGAAGTTAATAGCGCCGTAACATGTACGTGAGATGCCTATTTTTTTGTCCGGTGGGATTATTTTCAGTGTGAGTCACTACGACTAAAATCAATCAGTACGAGGTGTTGCTATTAAAAAAAAGTACCATTTGGTGCTATAAACGTAATTGAACTAACATCTCTTTCAATATACTCCCCATTTCGAAACTTCTGCACACGTATCTTTCATTATTCAAAACACAAAGAAGGTTCGGCCTCAACCAAAGTTGCCTAAAGGTCGTAAA
>JAGDQP010059173.1:0-12426 GCA_022664845.1 Lepisma saccharinum | reverse complement strand
TTTGGTTGATGTTCCTTCGTTTATCCATTTTTTAAGTATCTCCAACTTCTTGGTTTTATTGAATTGTGTGAGTCTGTTCCTACTCCTTCTTATTCTGCATGGAGGTTCTTTCTTTTTGTGGATTTTTGTTCCTGATCATGGGTCGAATTTAGATTATTTTCCATAATCGAACCTATCTATTACTCTTTGTAAAGCCAGTTGATATTGAGGGCATTCCTGTTGGTTTTTGGCCCCACACAGCTTCTTCCTCATCCTACATGGTATGCAGACTTTTTGTTCCTTGGCTTTACAGTCGGTTTTCTTGTGGCTTTTTCCCCACAATTTCCACGTGTCATTCCTGAAGTGCGCAGCGAGATAGCCGTAATCGTGGCAATTTAGGCAAGTAGTCAGTACCAGGAAGTCCTTCAATTTGTTGGCTCGTACCTATGTATACTCTAGGGTTTCGCAATATATGTTCTCTTACCTGTCTGGGTGTCTCGAAGACCAGGTGGTATCTGTCCTGGTTCTTCGGGCCAGTCTTAAATCGTGGCTTAATAAGTTGTTTCTGCTCGTCTGTCAGTTCGTATAAGTTTCTTTCTATCAGTTCTTCTATAACATCCTTTTCTTTTAACTCTGATGGGATATTATAGGCTATCATTAATGGGTTCCGCTTAGTGCTTCTATTTGTTAGGTCAAATTGTTCTTTCATTCCCTGGTGTTGTCTTATTTTCTCCTCATCTGCTGGTGTCGCCATTTGTAGAATTAGTGCTGACTTTGCTTGTATAATTTGGAAATTTATGCGATCCTGCCTATTTATTGTTCTGGTTAGTCTCATTCTTGCGTATTTTATGCTTTCCCCCTCTTTCGGTTTGATGATGATTATTGGTCTTGTGTTCCTTTTGTTTGTTTCTATTAGTTTTGTTTTTTCTGGTACTTTCGCCGCATTTTTTTTAGTATTTCGGCAAAGCTAACTGTTGGTGTTTGTGTAGCACTTTGATCTTTTTGTACTTTTAGACTTCCTTTTTCTTTGTACAAGTTTTTAATCTCCTCCTCCATTTGAGCCATTTTGTTTTCCAATTTCTGCTTATTCTCTTCTAGTTGTCTGTTTCGGAAGTCCAGTTCGTTGACAACCAGACTTCCTTGGACTGCTTCAACTCTCAGTCTGCCATTCGCAGTTTCTTCCTTCTGGAGTTCCGCTTCTATTTAATAATGAACAATACAATAATCCCTCCTACAATAATGAACTCTCGATAAACGCAAACGCTGCTGGCAACACTGCGCGCTGAAAGTCGCTGATTGCTTGGGCACTTCCCACTGCGCACCGCGGACTAGCTCAGACCCCTCTCACAGGTCTACAGATGTGAGCAGTCCACTGTACTTGCAGAAAACGCTGGATTCTCAATCGAACGAAAAATGTGATCAGTAGTTATAGATGGATTCGTTTACCCAACGGAATGAAGACGTCTTTCCCGTTAACGTCATTACTACTTTCAAAACTAAATCCAACCCAGGATTGTGAATCTTCACTAGATAATAAATTATCTAGTGCAAATTGAAAATTTTGTCAACTTAGTCAGCCGGCATTAATCTGGAGGTTCCGGCTTTCGCACGTATGGAGATTTCTTTACCTTTCACTGGAAACTTACCGAATCCGCGCACGCGTTCACCTATAATTGTAAAGTAATCCGGCCCTGTTCCCTGTTGCAGTATCTCTGAATTCACGTTTTCCTCATTAACTAATACATCTTCTTCAACCTCAGGAAATTTATTCAATAATTTTTCCTCCGTCTTTGGAGTTAGTTGAGTTCCCTATCCCTTATAGTAATCATAGGCTTGGTCACATACCTCATTAAACTCAGGTGACAGAATACAGTCTGTATCACAAGAAAAACTCTTCATTTTCAGCAACCGTTGAGGTAGAAGCAATAGGTGGAGGAGGAGCAAAAGCAGTAGAAGGCAAAGCAAGAGAAGTGCCATGTATCGGATTGCAAATAGGTCTTATCGTATTTACGAATGTAGTTGCCTGCGTTAATACAGACGTAGCTACATTTACAGGAGCGGAAGAAGTAGTAGAAGTACAGGAAGAAGTTGTTGAAACAGGCATTGAAATTGTAGTGGAAACAGGAAATGAATCTCCAAAGGAGAAGGAGTACTCACGACTGTGAGAGGTAATATTCAATGAATCATCTGAATTCATAGAAACATATACTTCCTGAATATCATATCTTACAACCGGAATCAAGCCAAAGAGAAAAGCGAGACGTGGGAGAAACATTCTCCCATTATTCTCGTCAATCGGATCATTTAGCAACATATAATCCTGGAAAGCCAGCCTAGCTTTAGAGGTGGGGTCAAAGAAGCCAGCGTTACCTAATTGAATTCGTTCATTTGCATCAAGACATGCACCAAAGAACTTGTTAAAATCAGAATTGGATAGAAGCCGAAGGTGAAACAAAAAATAAAAAGTTATCTGAATTTCTAGGTAGTAATCCCAGCACGGCTAAGCGACATAAATCCACCCATTCATTATACTTGGACTCAGGGTCGACGAAACTCTTAGCCTTCTCGGTCAAGATGATATGATCGGCAGTTGTAAGTCCAATGGTGTAATCCATTCTTGTTGATATCCTCAAATACTAGAATCCCTTACTCACAAATATGATTGCAGATGATCAAAAGTTGATTGGAGATAATCAAAAGCTTTCTTTCTGTAAACAATATACTCAATAATTTCCTGTTAACAAAAGTAGAGTCAGAACACAAAAATGAAGTACATAATATTTCACTTTTCTTATTCATAAAAAGTAGTCACAGCACAAAAAATGAACTAGGTAGCAATACACTTTTCTTCACAAAAACAATCAGCACAAAAATGAACTAGAAGTTTAGTTTTCAAATATAGTGACTTGTTTTCATCTTTTGACTTCAAATATAAAGAATAAACTTTATCGAAATGAAGTATCAATTTGCTTTCAAACAACACTAACAAGTCCAAACTTGTAGAACTACTCAGGTAGTCTCAGGAGGGTAGTTTACATAAGTCAGCTTCAACTTTCAACGGCAAACAGAGGGTTTGTGTGTCCAGTCAGTGCTTTTATAAAACCTAGTTCAATCTTTGCACATGCGCAGAGCATCAATTTTGAAAATGTACTAGTAAATCTAAGTAAAAATTTCGATGAACTTTTTTACAAAATATTTTTCAAAGTGTGTACAATAACATTAAATTATAATGGAATACAATTTTTACTCCCTCACACCTTCTGGACTTTGTGAAAATTTCAGGAAAATGGAACTTAGAAAAAATCAAGTTTTCTACCAAATATGTTTAAAATATATTTCAAACCATACTGATCAAGTATAGTAAGAAAATTGTTTCAACACTATAGTTTAGGAAGTTCTCTCAATATTTTCCGATATCATTTCATACACATTCACAAAAAATATTGGGGATCCAAAAATTTTAAAAATGTGAACACTCTCTTAGACACACACATATACTATAGGTATAATATACGAGTTTACGGCTATTACGAAAAATATTAAGTAAAGTTAAATGTCGACTTAGTTTATCAGTTGTAGTTGCGCAAACTTGGTTTAAAGCAACATAGGAGTTTGGCTTACTTCCGCCCGGTACAAGAAATGTTTGCGTTGTCGGTTAGCATTCGTTAAACTGTCGGTGGTCAGCCTTTCGTAAGCAAATAGCAAGTAATTGTAAGCGATTGGCAAATTGTTAACGACACATGTTTGATTTAGGGGACTATTACTTGTGGATCTTTAGATGTTTTTTTAAATATTATTATTGTTATTACTGTTCTTATTTAAGATAGTTGGTTTTATTCTCTGTTGTTTTTATTCTCATTTCATATTATTCTGCGAGGCAATCAGCGTTCAAACAGCAAATCAAAGCTTATGACCCGTCTAGAAGATGGATATTTTAATTTTCCAAGATTTGTATACAAAATAATTATGAAAAATCAAATTTCCATCGGAAAACATGTTCCCCCGTCCGAACACCGTAGTTGAGAATACAAAAGGTACACGTCGAGCACGTTTGTGATAAGTGGCAAGAAATATTTTGAATATCATCGTTCTGATGTGTCAAAGTTGCATAAATAAATTTGAATATATATATACAAAGACGGCTGCTTTAAAATAATGGAAGCCAATACAAAACTTTCAAACATGTAAGAAACACATCTTCTACACTTGTTTACGCTAAAGCTAGATTAAAGACGGGTAAATACAACAAATGAAGTGATTCAGTAAAAATATTTTTCTGTCTGCGAACAGCACCCACAGTTTCTTTAGTTCTTAGCTTCACGAAAGGGCATCAAAAACCAAAAGTTATCCTTTGAGCAGACGCCATCAACGACGCATGGGAAATGTGGAAGTAGCGCTTAACATGTTCTTGACCTATGATACAAACAGGTGTGGGTGGTCAGGCCTATGTATCCTTCCCAAGGTGTACATAAATATCAAGGACACACTTGTATAAGAGGCTAATTGCGCCTCACAGCGCCAGGCATAAATACATTGCAAAAAATTTTCATGGTCCTGGCCGGGATTTCAACCTGGGTCTCGTCATTTATAGTCATATTATTTCACCCTGGTAGGTAAACTACAACAAATTTACAAGAAGCACACAATGAAATTAAAAGTGTATATTCCAGCAAAAATTTCAAACAAAATATATTCCGCACTTCAAATAGGCGTGCTCTCGGAATTTGCTTCAATCTTAGGTTATATCATGTAAGCCTTTAATAGACAATCACCATGTGTTCTTCCTCTTTCTTCATTCCGACACTAGTAAACATTGCGAAATATTGTGATCATTTTAAAAATCCCAACGACCTGAGCCTAAGTTGCCTAAAGGCCATAAATAAATATTATTTTTCTAACAAGTCATAATTCGACTTTATACTATGTTAGCCTATCACGGCCTGAGTCTAAGATGGCTAAAGGCCATAAATATTTTTTATTTACCTACCCCCTCTCGGACTGGACCTGAAATGCCAGGCCATAAACAGTCAATATTTCGCTGACTAGTTATAATTCAAGTTTACAAATACAGCACCATATTAAAAAATCGGATATTATTTACGAAATAGACAAAAAATTCAGTTCTCAGCACAATTGTCAAGTTTGATATCTAGTCAAGAAAATAATAAAGAGCTCCTTGAATGTAAAATATAAGTAAATTAAAATTCAAAGATATTTAATTAAAAAAGTCACCTAATTTGACAGTTGATCGTTCTAGCTGGCAACCTCCAATGACTTGAACAATTATAAATGCCTGAAAATAGAAAATTGTAGAATTTGTAACTAGATACAGGTCTTATTTCAAAGCAACATAAACTCCTTATTTACATTTTCCTAGAAGCTTCAATAAAGTAAGCAGGAATTATATGCGTATTTTCAGTTTCGGGGGGTGTCTATCATAATTTAACACTGTTTTGTCTCATACAAGTGGAACTGATTTAGATTTTAAAAATCAAGCTCGTCTGAAAAAATTCATTCTCTTGAAAGAAACAAGCATTTGTAATGAATTTCCAAGAAGTGTAAAACAAATATATAAAACCTATATCTCCCCCATTTCTTCGCTAAATTTCTTGGCTTTCGAGGAACCTATACTGAAATTTTCAGTTTCAGGACTACAAAATAGAGTCTTTCATAAAAACTATGTATTATTTTTTCACAGTGCTCCACAACTCCGATCTTCTTAGTTCCAGTTAAATCAAATTTCAAAATTTGTATACCACACTTCACTCCAAGTCAAAAATATATGTAGCCCGGTCAAACTATTTTTTAATTTCAAGTAGCGTAAATAACACACTATCCATGTGAATTTTTTGTTGTTAATTTTAGGCCAACTAATACAGCGCACTCCTAAATCACAATTCGTTCATCTAGACCTTCAAGTCAAAAGCTGTCTTTGCACAGAACATCAATCATGACTATATTATTCATATAAAGTAGCAAGCATCTATAATAACAAACTGTAGACAGACAAGTTCAATTGTTGGCATTAGTGGAAACTATTAGTCTATTTTCAAATAGATCAAGTCAGTATAGTTTCGTAGTAAAGTAATCGTTTCACATTATGGAGGGCCTTAGAAATTAATGTGATGTAAAGAGAAAAAAACTATACTTTATTTCAATTTATCCGTGTCAAATTAAACAGTCGTGATGCTCACATCAAATTTTACTAAAGGCTTTCACAAAACACAATCTAAATTATCATGAAATTATCAAAGTTGCTTCCCCCACTTTATTTCGACTTCAGTTCTGTAATCAAAATGCAAAAATCCATTGACTCAAATGTGCTGGGTTAGAATCCTACAGCCGATCATTACGATAAACATAAACGAAATTATTCGTAAGACATTAAAAGTTATAATGAAGAAAGGAAATCCTGGATTTTTGACTGCAGTATGTACGTTTCTGCTTCTCATTAATACATATAATATAGTCAAAATTTCCGGTTCAAGATCTAATAAAATATAATTTAAATAAAGTACTTACTTTCCTCAAATGTCAGTAATCTTGTAACAGGACGTTCAAGTTGTAAATATACTGCTGAACAAAATTGAAAAGAAAGTTCAATAACTTCTCGTTCAATTAACGAATTTCAATCACTTCTCAAGAAAACTGAGCAATCATTAAACCGATTCAAATTATTTATATAATGGTAGCTCCTTTCCAGAATTTTCTTTAGTGCCTCTGAGCGAAAGGATTCTAATCTCTATCTTTTAAAAGCCTTTCGACAATACAAGACATGTCTCCTAGCGGTGATAAATTTCTGCCTACTTCAACTTCTTTATGCACAAGAGAAAAAGAAAGAAACGTACCGCAAGATTTCAAAACATGTCTTCTCATTGCCTTGTGCTTTAGCGACCGCGTTAAGAAGCAATTATGCCTTCTTCATTACTCGAAATTTTCAAAAGAACTATTATTTATTCTTTAGTGCCGTTAGCTTATTTCCGCTTTCCCTTGTTAAAGTTGTAACCAAAAGAAATTCCCCAAGTATCTTAAGTGGTAGCAATGCCGACAATACACCAACATCAATCTATTTCTCATGTCTTGTCACAATTATTTACTTGCAACAAAACCTCTGGTTAATAACAAGACACCATTCTACACAAGTCCATCTCAAACCAATGTTTTCAAAGACAAACGTCGTCAAGATGAAGCTTTAAAAGAAAAATCATACGGTTCTTCTTCTTCTGTTGTCAATATAGTTTATTGCAGATAAGTCAAAAAGGTTGAATATAAATGAAATATTAAAAGCGGTATGCATTCTTTCATCGCAGCTGTAAAGAGCGAAATTTCCAGAAATTCCCCTGAGTATTTAGGTATAACACAACGAAAATTCCATTTTTCAAAAAATAACGCACAATAACTTTAGCCAATTACAGTGTCTCAGCCCCCCAGCTAAAGAAAGCATTTCCATTGGTTAGTGTAGTATAAAGCAGCCACAGAAAGATTTCTTTTCTATCCAGTATCATTCTGAGACAATCAGTCCAGAGTATCTCTCCGTTGTTCAAGCAATGATAACTTCAGTATGCATATCATAACTGTGTTTACCTTAAATGATGAATTCACATTATTCCTTAATAAAAATTATTGCCTGATACACTGAAAAAATTAACAGATTAAAAATAATGAAATGTATTCTTCCATGATGTGTTCCACAGTTTTCACGATCTGCGCTTTATACCGGGTTTCGCGGCGGGGGCAACGGATCCTATTATCGGTTGCGGGCCAGCCAAGGAGGCAAAGCCAACAAACAACAAGATGGCCGCGGGTCACAATTTAAATAATATTTTTTTTTAAATCATTGATTAATACATCTTTCCCATTATTTATTTTTTTATTTTAGGGACCCTCCTTTCCACCCCCACCTCTTAGCTATATTAGCTAAATCTTGTTTCGAGTGCCTGAGTGGCACAACGAATCTGAAATTGATTCTCCACAAGATTGGGGTAGGCCATCCCCCAAATTCGTCTCCCTGTCTCGATCCTTTCTCGGCGTCGATCCATGGAGTCGATAGGACCTGATTGCACGTTATTCTTAAGGGAAAAAAAGGTGGGAGGGTTGGGGGATATATTCTAATGCCCTTGTTCCTGGTGGACAAATCTAGATTGGGGGATTATATTACTTAATTGAATCTTCTCTTCAGTATAATACATTAAATACTTGAGCAGTACAGTATTTTCAATTTTTATAGTTAATATATATTTTTAGTACAGATTATTTACTAATTTTTTTCTGTGTTTAATTGCTTAGTCTTTTTACTTTGAAATAAAATTTGTTTATTTATCTAATTGTTGTTTCCCAGTTTATATTTATCGTTTTTCACTCACATTCACACATTACTGTTTATTGCTGTTTAACTTATTATTATTATAAGCTTGTTATTATTATTCCTATTGCTATTGCTAACCTCTATGTAACTCTCATCTCAAAGATTCCTTGTAATGTGTTAGCACGTCTCCTCACTTCTTATTACTTTACATACAATTGATATTTCATATTTTAATATATTTCGTAAAACTAAAACTAAGCTTCCAAACTCAATACAACCAATATGCAATTTAGTTCCCAGCTATCTATTTTAATCCCCATTATTTAATATACTTCCTCCATACTTCTGGAGGACCTACCCCTCTAACACCCTCGGCAACTACCACAGCCTGCTATATACATTCTTATAGGCCATAAACCCGGTTTCAAATTGTAAGGATTGCATCCCTCTTCTACTAAGCGATCATCTACTTTTCCATTGAATTATAATCGGTATGGTAACAACAATGTAATCACAAATAAATAAACAGTTTATAATTTTCAAATTTAAATTTCGATTTTTGTATAAAAATATTTATATTAAACGTTTTAAAGCATTACAGTATTTTTGTTTTATATTATTATTATTATTACTAGTAGTAGTAGTAGTAGATGTAGTCTACTACTACTAGAGCCTTAAATGCCGAAAGCCATAAATAAAAGTCTATTGAATTCAATACTACTAGTAGTAGTAACAGCAGTAGCAGATCTGCACCCCGGGGGCGCAGTCCCCGGAAAGTCAGGTTTTGATAAAGGAGGCGCAGCACCCCAAATCTCCCAAAGTTAGGGGCGTAGTCCGTCACGGGGAAGTGAGTTTTGTGACAATCCCGATGACTGTTGCAAATATATTTTATTCACACCGCACCAACGGGCGGGCAAATCAGCTAGTAACTGATAAAGTATAATTGGATAATTTAATGAAATCTCATATGCACAAGATTCATTTATGCCTTTACTACATTAAGGAAACATAAAACGAAAAATTCACGTAAGAGTATCAAACAAGCTCATTCAAAACTATCACATGAAAACTAAATAATAACAATAAAAATCGATTTAACAAATAAAAAATTTGAATGGATTTACAGGGGTTTGAACCTCATCGTATTATCAATCTAGATACAGGAATTGGCTGTTGGTCTAACAGCTCTGAGCGTTTCGTGTGGGTGTCAACGCGAAACATTACGCCACGGATTATCAGATTGTGCTTCTAGCGAAACAGCGAGTCAATCAAGTGTGGCAAATGTTCCCTTGCTCAAGTCTAGCCAAGTTTTATGGTCAGATAATTTTTCTGATTCAAGACGGTATGAGTTATGTTGTCAATTTTAAATACTATACTCCACAAGCTACTAAAAATACTGTATAATTTGGCGGAAATGAAGAGAAATTTTGAATGAAGGTCATTTGTAAAATTTTGTGATGTTCGTTGGTGAATGATTTGCTTAACACCAGCAAAATAATATTAAATATCCATCAACACAAAAGTATTTTATACAGTTGTGAATAGAAAATATAGCGTGTAACGTCTTTATCGAGGATCTGAGTATAATACTGAATTAAATATTAATTAGTATTTCAAGAAAATCAAAAGTTCAAGCTTCATTAAAAGTTTTGCATTCAAAATTTAATTTTCTAAATCATGTTTTTTTAAAAAGAAGTCCACCCTTTAAAATACACTTGAAGTGAAATAAAAGGATTATTGAAAGAAATTTAGGAGAATTAATGTGGTAATAGAAGGGATCCGTTTCAGGCTTAAGCAGCAAGTGCAGTGAATCCTTAGTCAACCACTCTGTCCGTCTCTCGACCACTTCCAACTCACGTCAGAAACTACTAAGATAACATAAAGCATGATGCAAGACTGCTTTTTGTCAAGCAATTGTTGGGAGTTGTTTGAGAAAAAAGTTAAGTGAACAGATTGACGACTTCTTTGTAACAATACAGGGACATAATGTTAACAATTTGCCGGGACAACGGGACACATGACGAAAAAGATAGTCCCGTTAAAAACAGGACGTCCAATCATCCTACTATAAAGACCCGAAGAGCCATGAATAAAATTTAATTCAATAAATTCATGGAGAGAATTCATTTAACCGCATATTTCTCTTGCTTCATTGAAACTAGCGGACAACGGATTCGCCTTTTACGATTTTTCCCTCACTCGTAATGTAATAAAAATCCTATCAACAGTTAGTTAATATTAAGGATAATATAGTTTAAGTAGATTCATCACGCCGTTTCGCATTCGGTAAAAAAATATGCAGGGTCGAGAGGCGATTCCAACTGACAACCCTTTCTGTCGCGGTCGGCAAGCTTAACCACTATGTCATTTTCATCAGCGTTTATTAGCACAGCATTGAATGACAGTCTTCACTTCGAAATGTCAAACCAATTTTGTGTCTTTCTTCTCGCGGATATAATAGTTTATGCTACATGATTATGCAATTCATATGTTGTATCTGTAGCTTTTGTTTGTGTAATGTTTTATTTGAAAGAACATGTCTGTAATCTCAGTTGCTTATAATACTAAAGGTATGCAATGTTTCATAGAGCCAAGAGAAATATCCCTTCTTTCCTCTCGATTTTCCTATGTTGTCAAATCTCTCAGTTTTGGACCTTTTTTTAATCATTTCTTCATGTTTCTGTATTTTCGTTATAATTTCATTATTTATTAATACTTAAGTACCAAAATTTAAGGAAATATTCGTTTTTACATACTTCACGTCTTAAACAATTAAGCGAATGTCAGAATTCAAGGAGAAAAATATTATTTGTTAAAAATTTTCAAATAAAGACATGAGGAAAAATTTTCGGAGAATGAGTGTACCTTCAAGATACTATAATTGCCTGAATTATTTGTTGGTTGATTGAAAAACAGTCACTATTGGTGTCGAAACCGTATACTACGTTACGGAAAAAAAAATGCATACTCCATTACACCAAATGACCCATTTTGGGGGAAATGATGAACCTAATAGTTCTTTTTATCTATTAGCCAACATATTTTTCAAAACAGAAAATGGTCTTCCACGTCCACTGATGTGATATTAGCTAGAGCTGTCACTTTATGGACATTTGCAAGTTCTTTTAGCTTGAAAAGATACATTGTATTGAAGCCGTATGTTTATAGTAAAAAGTAAAGTCAAGAGAGAGTAGGGAAGTATGAATTATTCTGATATATCTTCCTTCCATAGGAGGATGTGATCCTAGCCACTTGTTCTGTATGGACATAACATTTCTAGAATGCACGAGTAGTAAACAAACCTAGGTCCTACTTCGTTTAATATACAACAATGTTTCGAATAATGAATAAACGATATTATAAAAGTTATATATCGCATATAATATCAATGTGTTGATTAATTTTCCTTCGACCGGATTTTGAATTCTTTTCTCCTGGACTTTGGTGATCATCCGCTATTGCTCTTCGACTTGTACACTCATGCTCAATTTTTTTTCGCATATCTTTATTTGACAGTTTTTTACAAATAATATGTTTCTCCTTGAATTCTGGCGTTCGATTAATTGCTAAACACGTGAAGTGTGTAAAGACGAATATTTCCTGAAATTTTGTCACAAACATATTAATAAATAATGAAATTATAACGAAAAAACAGAAACATGAAGAAATGATCGAAAGAAAAATAAGTCAAAAGTGAGAGATTTGGCAACATAGGGAAATTGACGGGGAAATTCAGAGGAAAGAAGGGATATTTCTCTTGGCTCTATGAAACAGTGTATATCTTTAGTATTACTAGCAACTGAGATTACAGACAATGTTCTTTCAAATAAAGCATTACACAAACAAAAGTTACAGATACAACATGTGCAGTACACAATCATGTAGTATAAACTATTATATCCCCGAGAAGGCGAGAAGAAAGACATGATATTGGTTTAAACTTTCGAATTGAAGACTGTCATTCAATGCTGTGCTAATAAACGCTAATTAAAGCACGATAGAGCAGCATCCTCTGTGGCGTAGTGGTTAAGCTTGTCGACCACGAAGCGAAGGGTTGTCAGTTCGAGTCGTCTCTCCGCCCTGAATACTTTTTTGCGGAATGCAAAACGGCGTGATTAATTTACTTAAATTATATTATCCTT
>JAGDQP010059170.1:478-12427 GCA_022664845.1 Lepisma saccharinum | reverse complement strand
TGGTTGGTTTACTGCAATAATTTCATATTTAACAACAATTTAACTATGGAGATTCTGAAAAAACACATTCAATTATGTCTCGTTTAACTTAGATCCTTTCTCTTACACACTACAGTTGTTCATTGGCATGATGATTTTAATAAATGGAGGTTAACTGTTAACTCTAATTGTGATCTAACCTAAAAGCCACGACAACGACGCTTAATGGTTATTTACAGGCAGATCAATTCTTTCATAAATCTAACTAAATTCTACTTGGTGTGCATGAAAATAATAGCTACTATTAAATTCGCTACAGTAACAAAATATATATTACTGACAAGGGACGTCTTTGGGCTCGAAAAAGAGATGAAATCGAGTCACTTTTGGTAACCCGGCTTGACCCGATCATAGGTGAACCGGCGACCCGATGGCCCGGTCCGAAACTTGACCCAGATAACAGATTGAGCCAGTGACACGATTGGTCCGGTCTTGAGCCGAATGACCTGATCGTTTCGGTGACCCGATCTTGACCCAAATGACTGACCTGGCAACCCGATGATCGAAACTCGACCCAACCCCAGTGGCACATCAATATTGGTCGGACAATTTGCAATGTCGAAGGATGTTGTTATCCAACATTGGTCAATATCGAATGGCAAACACTTTTGTCGATATTCCAAATCCGCATAAGGTCAATGGGTCGTCACCAAATCAGACTACAATCTGTGGAAGTAGTTGCTTCTGAAGAACGTTTAATGTATGACTTGCTGCATTATTCTCCCTACTATATAAAGTCTCCCAGGTCCGAAGACAGATATTACACCCTAAACCGTGATTGACATTTACACATTCCAACTTGGACATCTGCCCAGGTCAATGCCGAACATATCGTCAACATTCATTACATACAGTGAAACGTATTTCCTTTCATTCATTACAAGTCCAGTGTTTTGGTCCTTGTGCCCACTGGAGATGCTTCTTTGAACAGTTGAAGTATTCGAGACCATATAGAGACTTCCTTACTCTGTGTGGAGTATTTTGTAATTTCCTCCTTAGCGAGTGTGACCGCTTAAACAAAGAGTTCCTGTAATACTCCCAGGAGTAATTCCTGCACCATAACGAACCATATTTATGCCTGTCTTTAAAAGTGGCTTTTCTGTTTCTCAAAGCCAAAGTTTTGATTTTTTTATGCTTATTGGAGAGCAGCTTGCGTTTTTGCCCACTTTCATCGCAACACAGATGCTTCGTATATATTTTTACATACATTGCTCTATAATATCATTGTGTTACCTTCCTTCCTCCAAAAGACCTTTCATAACTTCAACTTTACTTTGAAAAAGTCTCTCTGGCCTTTCATATTATGTCAAAATTACAGAACTTTACAGAAAAATGTAAATATACAAACACTTTAAAATCACTCTAAAATGATTAACTGAAACTGTATAACATTATGAATATCGCATCATCATACAACTGTGAAGAACAGTGAGTTACACTGTTCACAACAGCTAAATTATAACTCAAGCATGATCTTCAAAACTTCCCTCCAGTGCTGCCATCTGCGGTTCAAGAGTGACACAAGTACTCTAGTTGTAATGTACACAAGTGCAGGATAAATATTAGTAGTTCGACCGTAATATTAGATGCTATAGGCCTTCGTAATTAGATACGAAAACGAAATATTGAAATTTTCTGGCGGGAGTAGAATAATTTGAACACATCTGCATTACGCGTCTTACTTTCTCGTCTTCATTTATAGTTGAAAATTTTCTCACTTCTCTGTGACGTGATTCGAACTGCAATCTTGTGATTTGTTATCCGTTGTCTTATCCATTCTGCCATGAATCCATCCATGAAGAATATGACGTTAATTATACATTTAATTAAATGAGACATGGAATGTGGTGAGATTGACAGTCTTTTAAGTACAGAATAAGTTTAAGCAGGCAGTATGTAGAATTTTTATACATCTTCAAATAGTACTATTTTTCTAAACTTAATAATTTAAGCTGCCAAGTTGTTTTTGGCACGTTTTCCGGATGAAATACAACACTCTTCTCATGTTTCAGGAATAACTTTGAATGTCGAAATATCGTACCACTCCAATGTATATCGGTGTTTAGTCCGGACGCCACCCTTGATCGGTATCCGCGTTATTGACCTAGTATTGGCGGCTCGATATCGGCCTGTTATCGTTTGCTGCTAGCAAATTGACCCTGTGACTTGGTCTTTACCCGATTTTGCTCGGTCTTATTTCTGTGGCCTGAATTAAATCAGTATTTCCATGTGTGAGATTCCTTGAGAAGTGAATTCACATATCTTAAAATATATGTAGCGATCTAGTGACAGTCGTAATCGTACTGTACCGTAGCCCTAAATATAATTCATTATAAGTTATATATTCTCACATTATTAACAGAAAGAGAAACATTTTGGAAATGTTGAAAACAAGTTTTCTGCTTAAAGGATAATGGACTATATATTATTCTAGAACCTATTTAAGGAAATAAACTAAATGGCACGATTCAAAATTCCTTAAATCAAGTGGAAGTGACACTTGTCTTCACTTTCCTTTATTGTTAAATGTCATTTGTGTCTGTTTAAAGGTATTTTGGATGGCACCTTTATTTTCTCTTCTCCGATCTACGTTGTATACCATGCTTAGAAGTCTATGTTACGCACATGGAGAACATGCTGTCCCTTGTAATGGCCGAAATTCTCTAACATCGAACTTAGGGCTCAAATGTTATACTTTCTGTTGCAGTACAAACTTTCGAATCACATCATTCGGTTTCCTTTACTTGAGTAGACCCTAGAATAATTTAGATCTGACCGTTATTGCTTCAACACTGAAAACCGCATAAACTCCAGATAGGAAATTAAAAATGACTTTCCGGTGCAGAACTCAATATCACAAAAATGGAGCATGGTTTCTTATTGCATAACTGCACCCAACTTGACTAAGCATGGCAATTAGTTTCAGGTTGAAGCTTCTCTGTCCAGGACGAATTTATTCGCAGCTGTTTCGATGATGTTTGTACTCGACTTTCAGCAAGAAGAGGAACAAATCTGGACTTTAGAGGACACTGTCTTAAGAATGTGGACTAGCAACGGAATGTTGGCTATTTACTTCTGTCTCAATAAGGAGGAATAGCTGTGAATGGCGTTAAAATGATGCGGTGTGCAAACAATGATGGTAGTAGGTGTAGGTTAAATGAATACGTATAACTGTTTGTACTAATGGGCAAATCATTGACATGAAATGGAAAACCAGTCATTTCTAACAGACACCTTTCAAGTTCAAACTGAGCTTCTGTAATATTAAAGACTAACACTACGGTTTTCCGGTGTTTTTTCTTCTTACAGATTCGTCTTTCTAAAAGATCCTTACAATTTGATTTCTTGGTTTTCATGAGAACTAATCTGCCGAGTAAGAGGAAATAATAGTAACTAACAGTATCTTTGCTTTACTGGCAGCAAAAGACATCGTGAGAACAAAATAGAGCCAGAAAGTGATGTGAGTGGCCTCTTGTTGTTGTTGATTAGGTTTTTCCTTTCTTTTTTCTTTTTGGCAACATAATATATTAAAGGACAGGAGGTGGATACTTTTCTTTGTTGCGAGGTAACCTCACGTTCAACGAAGCGAAAGATGAAATCCCATGAGCGAATCGGTCAAGAAGGTCTACCCTTTTCGTAGTGCTGTTAAATCGAGAGGCATCCCAATAATCCCTACCCTATAATTTCTTTCATACTCTAAGCAAGTCGTAAGTTCTGCTCTTCCAAGAATCGTGATAAGATTTTATGTTGTTACAAAAAAATACGGAAAGATGTCAACGCATAAAGTGTCGGACAAGATTATGAAGAAGCAAGGAGGAACTGCTTAAGTGAAATTTGGCACTCTCCTGCTATGAAGTCACGATCACTTAAATTCTTGACAGTGAAGGACGGAGCCATTCGCTTAAGCATTCGACCAAAGTGCTAAATAACACCTTTGCTGTATATAGAGCCAGATTTGGAAGAGCGCATCATCCCTGACGAACGAATTGCTTTTCATTCCTGAGGAGGGTAAAGTTGAATTTGAATTTGTTTGTGAATTTAGTCATCTTTGGCTCAGGCCGAAAAATGGTAGAGTAGAGGATGGGGAAGGTATCTACCTGGGCCTTACTTAAGCTAACATTTAGCATTCGCCGGGTGAAACTGAAGGAAACCCTGGAAAACCTGTCAGAACGGTTGACGGCCATGGTTCAGTGTTAGACCGTTGGCTTAGCATTCGGGAGGTAGTGGGTTCAATCTCAGCCGCCGACCATCCTGTCTGAGTTTTTTTTTCAGCGGGTTTTCACAGTCAAATAAGGAAAATTCCGGGATGTTACCTTCAACTTAGGCCCTTGCCCCATATTCCCCCATCCTTCCCATCCACTATTCCGACCTGAGTCGTAGATGCTTAGAGGTCATCAATAAAAGTCGACTGCGCGGTTCAACCTAGTGATGGCCACAAAAACTGTTTTCTCGGGTTTTAGCTTTCGAAAAACCGTAAACGGTTTCCGGTTTTTCTATCAAACACCGGTTTCCGGTTTTTGTAGAACACCGGTTTTTCTTCCAAACCGGTTTTCGGCTTTTTATCAATCGTCGTTTTTCTTCAAAACCGGTTTTCGGCTTTTTATCAAACAAATTTTCCTTCAAACTTCGGGCTTTAATTATCAAACATCCGGGTTTGAGCAAAATAACCGAAAACCGAAGTTTGAACAAAATCACCGAAAACTGAAGTTTGAATAAAATCACCAACCACCGAAGTTTGAATAAAAACACCAAACACCGAAATTTGAATAAAAGCACAAAACACGTCTGACTGTATGTCCTCTGAATAACTACACAGTATTCGTGTACCATTCTACGGATTCTACCCAACTCTACATTTGTAGTAGTGTCGGTCTCTGGTGACTATTAATATAACGACGTGCGGCTATCAGTGTCATTTGATTACCTATCACAGTAGTGCGCGGCATTGAGTGTTATCTAGAGCCAGATATTCACAAGTGGGGTACCAACAAAATGCTATTGATAGTTTTCCCGCCAATTTCTCTTCAACCACTGGCCAAATGGCACCTAATTTTTTATACATTCCGTTTTCTATGCTGATTCAGTCTTCTAGATCTGAGTGCCCACTTGAAATAGTGTTATTTGTGAGCCACGGTCGCTCGGTGACTTCGTATAAATTATTGTAATTAACAGTGCAGGATGATGTGGATCCTCTTTCGCTATATAAGGAGTTTCATGTTCAACTTTGACACTTCTAATGTTTGTTGATAATAAATCTAAAGTACGGTCGTTCTTGTTCGTTATATGGTTGTGTGATTCTAACTGAAAATATGACAAAATTTGTCAATTCTTGACATTTTGCTGTGGCATTTGGTTTGTACTGGAAATCACTCCATCCGTCTGAAGTTTAAATGATGTTTCATGTCGAACACAATACCAGGGAATGGGTTAAGGAAGGTAGCTTCCGGAATTTCCATCGTAAGTACCATACCGGGATTCATATGGTGGGACTAAGGAATTCTTCGGAGAGCCTCAGTATGGTTTTGAACCTGTAATTTCTCCAGTGTCAGTAACTCAGTATACGTTGTCAGCAACCTTTACCTCTGGAACACAGTTTGGTTCTATTACGACTTGAACATTAGTTCTCAAAAATATCAATAATGCTTCCTTTCTAGTTTCTTCGTATGCTCACAACTTCCAAATGTCATCTCTTCCAAATAAGGGTCTATATAATATTTACATATACAGAGGGCCTGGCCTGTATGTACACTTTGTAGCCCAGATAGAAAAAAATAAACAAGATTTCATTGTCTGTGAGAGTCGTCAATATTCTCTGTTTTTGTTTACATAGGACTATTGATCTTAAAGAACAGAGAACACATTCTCTCATGTCCTTAAGCAATATGGACTTTGTGACAATTTAGACGTTAAAAACAACTTACACTATCTCCACTCAAGGTGATAAAAGGCACGGCAGATGTTCCTTCAAACGTTCTGTCTCATGTTCAGTTCAATATTTGAATATCTCTGTAATCTTTCGCTGATACCCTCTTATTCCATTGTGAATGAAGCTGCCTCCACATCAAGGTTCCATTCGTCTCACCCATGAGTGACAAGTCGTAGATAATTCATGACAAGGCGGAAAAAGAACCAACTGGTCTTGTTTTAGTTTCCCATGGCTTATTCATCTGCAGTCAATTTTTAATCTGCCTTGCCTTACCCTCGCACTATTGCAAGAAAGCAAAGAATCAGAGCTCGAGGGCTTTCTTTTTTCTTCTTTCTGAAGTGTAAGACTTGCGAAGCCATGAAAAACGATCAACTCTTTGTGAAGAAAAACATGTTCGTGACCACAGGACAAATAACAATAAATAATTGAACCAAAAGGAATAATAATGCAAACTGTCTAGATTCTGGACACAACGCATGCCGTCGGAACACTCCGGGTGATAGATCTTTCACGAGTTGACATGAAAGAAGAACTATGTTTGAGTGTTTGACTAGAAACATTATCATCATTTTTTGTTCAAAAGCAAGCTAAACACGACAAAAGTGAACTCAGGATCTTCATGTTTGAACTAAGACAAAAGGAGAAAAACAGTTAATTAAACCATGATATAGTACAAGTATTACATAAATATTTTACATGGCCTTGAATTCCTATATTTCATTTATCTCGGTCAGGTGGAAACAGTAATCACAGCTTATAATGGTGAAGTCCTTCATTGTTTCTTTTGTCGTAGAAACTATTTTTGATCTCTTTAATCAGTTTAATGTACTCATAAATTGTATAGAAAAATTGCAATGCGTATAGAAACCAGAGCTGAAACCGGGTCACCTTAGTTGACCCAGTGACCCGGCCTAACCCGGACATAGGTGACTCGATTGTCCTGGTCCGAAATCTTACCCAAATTACCTTGATCGGATTGACCTGCCTGACCTAGTGACCCGGTCTTGACTCAATAATCAGACTGGCTTCCTGATCCAGAGGCCCGATGATCGAATATTGCTCTGCCTTCCAGGTCACCGGGTCGATATCGGGTCATTGGGTCAGGCCGTGTCCCAAGTATAGACCCCGTGGTTCGGCACCTTTTGGGTTATTTTCGAAGTAAAGTACTAACTTATAATAATTATTTCTTGCTTCTTACCAATGCATTGTTATTCAGTTCGTGGTAATCAATCCATCTATGTAGGCCTATACCTACAGTAACTTCAAATATTGATTTATAATGATTTTCCATGAGAGAAGCCACGGTCCGTCTTAACTCGATCACATGCTTCATAGGATGGGCCAACTTACCCCCAACACGCAACCCTTTTAGAATTCGTCATTACTTCTGATGCGTGTATATGACCTCTGCCAGAAATTGCAGTGGTATCGAGTAAAACAATTAGTAATTTCAGTAAATTGTTTTATTTTTCCAACATGACTAAAGTACTATGTTTGCCACAAGCTATTAACAAACTCTGATTTTATATCAGACCAAAAATTTACCTTAAATTTTTACACATCCCTTTGCATTTGTAAACAAACTATCCTCACGTAATGCAGCAACTCTCGCTCTTGCATACTACTTACATCTGATAGCGAAAACATAAAAAAAATAGTTGGTCTGAGCCTTAGACGCCTAAAGGCCATAAATAAAAATTCAAATTTAAAATAAAAAATAGTTACGTGAATATTCTCAGTTATGAGTAACGGTACGATGAGTGCAGAGTCTTTGCACAATAGGCCGACTTTAAATTGACAATATTTCAATTCGACTCATCATTCTAGTATGGTCATTACTTCATTAGCAACAAAGAAATCAGACTGTAAAATAATTTGGAAGTATCCAAATCTAGCCTATAGATGTACTGTAACGCCTGGGGGTTATTGATTATGTCTCCAATCAACACTTTATCGTTGCCAGACTAACTAAATTCAAACAAAATCAAATTTCTGTACCGAATTACTATTAAGTTTCTGTTACACCTTTCGAACTTGTATCCCCAGCGTACAAAATCCAGGAAGAAGCACTACTAGAAACGAGTTTTCCTTCACTTTCCAATACAATTTTTAAAAACTCCAGCAATGAAAAAAAAAGTCTATAACACATTGAAGTTCAACCGTAAAATAACTGTGACTTTCTCTCTCTCTCTCTCTCTCTCCTGAAAATCAGAAACACACACAAAAACAATAGATTTGTTTCTCACTTCACCATCTTTGTAAATAATGCACTAGATTTCTGGAGAACGTAGGAACTTGATTTTTTTTTCTGTTTTGTTTTGCTTTGATTAATTAATTGGTTTAATCTTCTTACTTTTCTATCTAAAACGATTCAAAGGAAATACTTCCAAGCACCAATACCCTCCCACCCAGAGGTTATTCAAACACTACATAGAAAGTCGGTGGCTCAGTTGGTAGAGCGCTCATCTCTGGGGCTAGGGGTTGTCGGATCGATCCCTGCTCATGCCATGTGGGCTTTTTGGTTGACAAACACCCCGTGTGCGTGGGTTTTCTCGGGGTTCTCCCGTTTCCTCCCACTTTCTTCATTCCATCATCATCCATACGGCCTGAGCCCTAGTTGTCTAAAGGCCTTAAAATAAAATTCGAAAACAACGTAGAAAGAAAAATAACAATCTCAAAAATCAATTCCCCACGATCAATCTATTTATTAAACAGCACTTCGAACCTTGTTTCCTCAAATAGTGCCACAAAGACCCATTACAGTTGAAGTCCTGAAGTCAGGAAGCTTATCTCTATATTTGATGCAAGTACACCTTGCGGTTTAGTTACATATCTTTGATACTACTTTCTCTAAATTTGACAAACTCTCTCATTCAATACATTTCAAGCACACATTAGTTACCTAACCAGAGACAAATATATTGACATATAGAAATCAATACTGTTGTCTTCGTGTTTTACCGAGATCCGACGTATCATAACCACGTCGATGCAACTTAGGTTCCAGAAACGTATACTGGATTTCCTTCGACTTAAATCCTTCCGATTTTTTTCTTATGGGGCTACATGAAAAGTGAAGTTTTCAGAACCCGTCCTCCTGACATCCACTTGTTGAAGGGAACCATTAGGGACATAACAGATGGGATCACTGATATATCTCTGCGCAGTGTTATGCGAAGCAGTAGAGACTGTCTCCAAAACAATGTGCTTGCAACAACAGCAACCACTCCCTAAACATGAGTTTTAAAACATGAACATCTCTTGGTAACATCTGAGTCCAAATGCCTGCACCACTAGTTTCCTCAAATCAAATGCTTTGAAATGTATTAAATTCAATTCCTTACAACAAATGGTTGTTTTTTTTATTTCAAATTTAAAAACGTCAGTTTCAGTTGCAGCGCCCTGTATGAACCACTGTACACAAAATAAGGAAGTTTTAATTTCAAGCATAGGTATCTAATATTCTATTAATTTCTCTCCATACTGTGAAAAACAATTTCTTAAAATTGAGACAAAAATATCACCCGTCAGAAAATTTTCTTACAAGGAACACTCGCCAGGTGTCAGAGCCCGATTTTAATGAAAATTAGTATGTAGGTACAGTGCCTAGGTAAACCTTGACAGCCAAAATTATAGGTGCTTCTATGGTTAACGAATAACGACAGGAGAATCCGAGAAAAATGGAACGTAGAGAGCAAGTAAATCCAATACAGAGTACGGAAAAATACCTTTTCTTTTATAAACTATTACATATATTGAAAGTAAAAGGCTATTAATGGGTACTGTACAGGAGACAATACATGCTGGAGGGTATGACGACAATTTCCGCCATCTTGAAAGCGGCCATCTTGACTATGCTTCATTTTTTTAAATAGTAAGTGGGTCATGTGATATATCATTCTGTGCTGGAATGTTTCAAGAAACCCAATGACGAAGTCAGTTTTGGCATAACTCTAATTCTTTACGACAAAATGACACGTGAAATTGACTTGGAGAATGTGTGAGGCGAATGATAAAAAATCATTTTTTGTTGAAACACTTGAAGGAACGAAAACCGAACGGTTACATAAGAGGTAACGTTATGTTGGAAAATATGATCCTCATGGCCACAACATGAAGCGCACTATAAAGTTTAAAATACACTAACGGAAGATGAAGTCCTAATTTCAAGAAGGCGTAATGCTAGGTGAAAGTGAACTTCTTCAGGTCAATTGCACGTGCCATTTTGTCATACATTATTAAAGTTATGCCAAAATTGACTTCATCATTGGGTTTCTTGGAACATTCCAGCAGAGATTGATACATCACATGACCCATTTTCTGTTTAAACATTCGAAACATACTCAAGAAGGCCGATTTCAAGATGGCAGCCATTGTCATCATACCCCCAGCATGTACTGTCTCTTTTCCAGTATTCATTAATAGCCATTTGCTTTCAATACATGTAACAAAAAGAAAAGGGGTTTCCCGTACTCTGTATTGTATTTACTTGCTCTCTTCTTTCCATCGTCCTCGGGTTGCCCTGTTGTTATTTGTTGACGGCATCACCTATAATTGTGGCTGTGAATGTTTACCTAGGCACTGTACCTACATACGAATTTTCATCAAAATCGGGCTCTGACACCTGGTGAGTGTTCCTTTTTAGATATGAGATTACTATTCTCATTTAATTTAAAATGAGAGCCTATTGGTTCGGAAATAAGATCAGTGAACTTATTTTCAAATCAACATGTTCTCATTTTCTATTAAATCAGAATGCTGATATCTCATTTCTACGAAAATTGTGCACAGATAACAACTATTTCCTCAATTATAAGAAACCGTTTTTAAAGTGCATTGGCTAAAACTGTAACCTGTAAGTTTTCAAGCTTCTAAGGTGAGACGAGTAATATGTTCATGAAAATTCAACTTACAATCTATTTAGAGATTTGTAGTTGTATGTGTTCGTCTGGTTAAAATATTTTTCTCAAAACATTTTTCCCTACTACTTCACAAAACAATCCACATTGATTAAAGATACGAATTTTTGCCACAAAAATAGAAAAACTGGTAATAAGTTACTGCCAGAAATAGAATTTTGCATTTGATATCTATGCTGTGGGTATAATTTCTAGAAATAACTTTCTATGTAGCAATATTTAAAATATGTAACGATATATTTTCATCTTCATCTCAGTTGTCCTGAAATTGTAATTATAATTAGTGGAGACAAGAAAATTAAATTATATTCCCTTTCTTTATGGATTTTTCATAATCATATTGACAACTTTGATCTAGAATTCACAATTTGCTATCAGGCATTATGTATTGGCTACACGCAGGAGGAAGAGGAGTTTGCTCTATTGCCCGATAGCGAAAAACTAGCATAATCGAAAGGTCCTCTATACGACTTTTTTAAATTTTCATAAGGTTGTCGAAGTTCTGTTTGATTTATTTTTTCTGCTTTCCTGACTCACAAAATACAATTACTCATTGGACAATCACAGATAAATCAACTTAAAAAATTATACACTAGAACTTAAGTAGATCCTATTATCAAAAATCCCTTTCGGTAGGCCTACAGGCTGAGGTAGATTTCGAAGTTTCGCTGGGAGCCGGGGCTCGCCCCTCAACTTCAGTGCTTTTGAGAGGATGCTCCTCCTTTATCTTAACCAAAATCTCCCTGCAGCACTACACCACCACGGAGTACATCTTCACCCTCCCACGGTTGGCTGCGCCCCCAAAGGGAAGATTTGCACCATTTATTGTAACCTACTCTTGGTCATACACCTTCATTGAAAATTTCGTTTCTCTACCTTCAATGATTTGGAAATTGGGTTTTTGGGGCGGCCATTTTGGATCCAAGTTGACGACTTTTTGAAAGTTTTCTTATTTTGTCGTGACCTACTTGTGATAGTACAACTTCAAGTAAAATTTCATTTATCCAGCTCAAACGGTGTGCAAAATGGGATTTTGGGCGGTCATTTTGGATCCAAGATGGCGAC